>FIZR01018023.1:0-10019 GCA_900060175.1 Ferrisia virgata
GTAAGAGACCTTTTTTGTAGAGAATTCAATTTCCTACAAGTATATGAGATGAAATTTTTTTCATATAGTAGACACCGAGATATGCAATTTTCTTTATAACAATAGAAAAAAAATAGAAATCTGAAAATCGAAGGACGTTCCTATTAAAATTAAGAGCTCATACGTGGAGAGAATTTTTTGAGGTGCCTACTAACCAATTTTTCTGGGTACCAAGTGAAAAAAAAAATAATCGTTTTTTTTTTACCCACCCTAATGTAGATTGAAAATAGCATCGCTTTCCAAATCGGTGGTTGGGGTAGGAAGTGATTTTAAAGTGCATAATTGAGATTATCAAAGGCCACATTTAGAACCTCCCCCTCCCCTGTATAACTCGTGTCCTCCCACCGTTAGAGCTGCTTGCAATAAGAAAAACCGACCAAAAAACTATATTTTATGGCTGTGAGGGGGTGTGTTGAAGCTGAAAAAGTGAAACCCCCAAAAGGCACATCTAGGACCTAATACTAAATCTACATACCAAATTTCAACTTCTTAGATCAATTTGGAGGGAAGTTGTGCAAGGAACAAACTTCCAATATAAGGAAACCCACCCAAAAATCCACATTTTCGGCCCTGTGAGAGGTACAATGGGTGTGAAAAATTGCAACGACAAAAACGTACATTCGTGCCCTCTACTACATCCACATAACAAATTTAAGCTTCCCAGCTCGATTGGGAAGCGAGATAGGAGAGGAACAGCTCTTTTTCAAAGTCAATGAGGGAAAAAACCTTCATATTTATCCTTCTATTTGACCTAGAAGGATGATTTTAGGATATGTTATGCATCTTTGAATTGTCTATTGATTGACTCGAAAAGAAACAATTTTTGCAATTTTAGTTCTTCAGCACTTCCTTCTCCAAATTTGGGCACAGCTGAATTTCGACCCGAGGTCAGTTCCACTCCAGAATATCAAATCTGGCGTCAAAACTCCTTTGGCAACCAGATCATTACTCACCTGAGTCTTGACGATGGTTGTACCAAAGTACCCGTGGTACTCATTTCACAATCAATTAAAATGAAAATAAATATCTGACATGGCCCAAAATGGTCGTAATGGTTTTTTAGGATCCCAAATCGAATTTTGTTGATATACCCCCTCCTCTCTTACCCGCCATAGGTCGATAGTTCGTAATGGCCTGGTTTTCATTGACGGGCTAAAAACTGACTCACGGTTCAAAAATTTTCAAAAATTTTCAAAATGTCAAAAATGAAAATGTTGGCGAAATTTTTCCAAAAATGAAATTATTACGCATAAATAAATCCAAAATGATCCTTGGTGTCAAGTTTTCATCATTGTTTTTTTTCAGGGATTTTAAAAAAATTACACATGTCAAGTTTTTCTTAGTTGCATTTTAGCTGACTGAAAATACACCCCCACTACCCCTCCCCTGGGTGGTCCATATCGAGGGTAGTACGTGGTGAAAAATGTAGCCCCTAAGCGCGGTATGAACTCGAGTTATTTCCAATTTCGCAATGTTATTCGTCAATTTTTTGATATTCAACCCGAGCACCCCCCTCCCCCTAAATGGATTTTAGGGGCTGAAATTTTGGTTTTGGGGGAATTTTGAATGCTCTACACAGCTTTAAAAAAATTTTTCATTTGGCGTGTAACACTTGGGGTACTTCCCTTGTTAGCAATTTTTAAGTAAATTGTGAAAAAACTCAGAGTGGTATTTTTTTTAAAACCCCCTGAAAATGAGGTTTGCCGCCCAATGATCATTTTGGATTTAAATACGCGTATTAATAACATTTTTGGAAAAAATTCTCAAAAAATTTGCCCTTGGATTTTTTTCTCAATTTTTGAAAACCATCCAACTTTGAAGAGACAGTATTGTAAGTTGAAAAAATTGATTTAGAAAGCTAAAATTTTTACCACGTCATTTTGAGGCTATTTCGAAACTATCGTGACCTCGTCATTTGCGGAACAGATTTTTTGGAACAGCCCGAACAAAGTTTTGTTGTTTGATCAATTTGTGGGGGAGGGGGGAAGAGAGAGTTAAACCACAAGCATGATAAACCAAAAAAACATGGTGAATTTTGTTGCCCGATCTAGTTGAAATATTTTTGTTATGGTTGGAAAGCTTGATATTCTTGTCTGTAAATAAAAATGCATCGATGGTTTGGTAAAGTGAGGGCAAAATTTTGAAAAAATTCAGATTTTCAATTTAAACAAGTCTTATTTATCGCAGTTTCAGCTTCGCTTTCGTAGGTCTTGCTAGATAAAAAATTGAGGTTTGTAGCCGCATCGTTTCAAAATGTTTGTAAAATTCCAATATTTTCGCCTGTGTTCGTACCATTTTAAACATTTTCTTAAAATTTGAATGTATGGTTTGAAGAAAAACTTTTTGGAGAGGGACAATTCAACATTGGGAATGGGGTTTTTGCCTCTCCATCCACTTCCTCCCTCCCTTTAATATGCATATGAACCTGCGTTGCAGTATTAAAGTAAAATTTAGGTACCCTACCAAAGCGAAGGGAGTATTTTGAAATCTGAAGACAATTTTTGTCATTTTAATCACTAAATCTTGGAAAATTTCAATTCAAGGGGATGAAAAACACATCTAGGTATCTTCCAAGTGACCAAGCGATTACCAAACTATCCTGGCCTACCAGGTTTTCCCCGTTGTCTCGGTGATTTTATCCAACTCTGCGACCCCTGTACCTATAATCTAGGTAAGTGATGTGACCCTATGCACCGATATTAAAAATTTTCACGAAACACTGTATTCACCTAAAATTTCTGTTCAGCAGGTCAAATTACCGTTACATGAACATTATTCACATTCGTTTTGGTTACATTTTTCAAATGTAACGTGTTTTTGCTCCAACTCCTGTGTCTCAGCAAGTTCTGACTGTAGAAAAAAAAATCCTGCAAAAAGTTAAAAATTCACGTAGAATTTTTTTTGTGTTACCTTTTCATATTTTTTATAATTTTCTCCACTGAAAAAAAAATATGAAATCAACATTTTGTCAACTTTTTCTATTTGCTCGACCTATTAAAACGTTCTAAATAACACGGAAAAAAATTATGCAAATTACGATAATTATGAAACAACGACGCCAAAAAAAAAGATAAGATTTTGTAAAATTTGTGATGTTTAATAACTATATGAAGCGGCGTAAGTGTTTGCGCTTTTCTAAATGACACATCTACTCACAACCATGACGAAAGAAAATTAAACCACGGTAGAGAGCTGAGCTAGGGTAAAAGTTAGCAAGTGTAAATTTCAAAATACCAATTCGTTCTTCGTATCTACACAAACTTGTAGAATTTCAGCTTTGTTTTGATAATTTCGCAGAACAACTCTAGGGAAAGTGAAACTTTTGCAACGTCTCTTTCTTTATACGGCCGTATCTGCGAGTACGAAAAAGATAAGAAACGGCTCACAACGTAAATGAAATTTTATAAAAAGTATAAAATCATCGAAAGGTGGGTTAGACAGATAGGCCTACGTAGTACCCAGTACACACAGCCTACTCCTACTGTTAAGGAAACACTGAAAATTTTCTTTCATTTTAGATTCTCTTTTGAAAATTTTTCTAATTTCTCAGTATGCTTTTACTGTTCCATTTGTGAAAGAAATTTTGTTATTTTCAAAAGCGGCAAAATATTTAGTACAAAAATAAGGCTCGATTGAAAAGAATGTAACTATAACACAATCGAAAGGAAAGTCGGAAAAAGAAAAATACCAAATCGACTTCCCGTTATCGTAAAACCATGCACAACACAGGAACCACCTACACGATGAAAAACATCGACGCGACGTAAATTTTCTCCATTAATTAAACTACGTAGGCGTTGTTTGTACACAATTCTCAAATGAATCTTCCTTCACGTCTACAAGTATGTAAAGAAAAAAATGACCCCACTGTTTCTAATTTAAAAATCATTTCGTAACTTTTCCTCTTTCTTATTTTACTTCGCAACAATTCTTAGCCAGAAATAAGTACAAGTAAACAAGCCAAAGTACACAAATTATCTGCTTTTACGTAGGTAGCTAGTAGCTACCTTTAGCTTTCCCCCCCCCCCTCTCCCAATACTGAAAAAAACAGATGAACTCGAAAAATAATACTTTACACACGAGTAATAAACATATCATAACAAATACGAATGAAATATTAATAACATTGAAATGTTTTCGTCTTCGCAGAAGCCAACACTTAGGTACACATATATAGACAGATAAAATTGAATAAAATCCCAAATCTATTATTAAAAAGTAAAAAAAAAAAAATATATCCTTGTAAATTATAATGAAATACCTACACTATGATTTATGATTTTAATGGTTATGACAATAAAAAAGAAAACAAATTACAGCCACAAAACAGTAACAAAGGGTATTCCTTGATAAGTATAGCGAAATGCTTTTCATCTCAGATTTTCAAAATTTTCAGAAAACATCATTGAGTGTCCCAAAAAAAAGTTTAAGGTCAAAAAAATTGCTCTCACCCAGAATGTTGAAAAAACGTTTTCATTTTTTTCGGAAAAAATTCGGAACAAAATAATCATGATGGTGGGTCTATCGACACGAATTTTTCCAAAATTTTCCACAACAAAGGAGGCGGGGGAGACATGGACAAAAAAAAAATTTGATTTGCTGCAGCTGCGCACTGAAAGAAGGTACTTAATTGGATAATTTTTTCACCACGTACTACCCTCAATATGGGCCGCTCAGGGTAGGGGTAGTTGCCCGGATCCGCGTGTAACACCTCTGGGGTGTATTTTTAGCCATCCGAAATGTATTGAGAAAAATTCAAAAAGTAAAATGACTCGAGTTCATAACGCACTTAGGGGCTAATTTTTTCACCACCAACTATCCTCGATATGGGCCACCCAGGGGAGGGGTAGTTGCCCTATTTTTGACCATCACTTTTTATTTTTTTTTAATTGCATTTTAGATGGCTAAAAATACAACGCCGATACATTACACGCCGATCCGAGCGACTACTCCACCCCTGGGTGGCCCATATCGATTGTAGAATGTGAAGAAAAAATTAGCCCCTAAGCGCGATATGAACTCGAGTTATTTCACTTTTTCATTAATTTCGCAATGTTATTCGTCAATTTTTTGATATTCCACTCCTCATAGCTCTCCCCCTCCCCCAAATGAATCTTAGGGGCTGAAATTTTGGTTCTGAGGGTAATTTTGAATGCTCTACACAGCTGTAAATCTCTTTTTTCATTTGGAGTGTAACACTTCAAATACTTCCTTGGTTAGAAATTTTTTGAGATTTTTTTACGAGATTTTTATTGTTCTCAAAAACTCAAAAAATGCTTAAAAATGCGTTTTTCTCTGAATTAATGACTAATTTGGTAAAAATGAATGGAAGTAAAGTTGCTCAGCGTAAAATTACGTATCAGATTTCGTCATTAAAATTTTAGCTAAGGAACATAATTACAGAATTGTGGACATGGGCGCATGAGGGTTAAAGGGTCAAAATGCAAAAAAGAGGTTTGAACTAGAAATACATAAATGCCGGATTCGTATTCATCGTGTCTGAATTAGTTGAAAAGCTCTCATCTTCTGATATTTTAATCAACTTTCAACCTGAGAAAAAATTACAATTTTGTTCAAAAACGTAAATTTTAAATATAGCTGCAACTTCCATGTGAATACCAAGCAACAATTTATAACGGGAGAGTTCAGAAATTTCGTATATTTACTTTATGTGTTGATATAAAATCGTAGGGAAGTCGCATCAAATTTTAGCAGTCTTGTTTTAGGGCCCAGGAGCACCCCTCCCCTCAATTTTAAGCAATCCTTATGTTGGTGTTAACATGTGATTGTGGGGGTTAAAATTAGTATCATTGTCAGTGCTCGTTTGTGCACTCGTTCAGTTCGTTTGTGCACCGCTTTAAAATGGGGTTGAAATGGGGGGGGGGGGTTCTGAAGACCTGAAATTTGGGCGGGGTGCTAGGGATGAAAACTAGTATCAATGGTTTGTGCACGTATTTATGTCATTTGTGCACGAATATGCGCACAAACGAGCACAAAAGATTGTCGTTATTTTCCATTCCCCAGCTCCTACTTGATATTTCTACATCCCAACCCCACTTAAGGATGTTTTTGAATAAAATTAGGGGGTGGAATGTTCAAACAAAATGAATGTGTGAAAAAACCCAGCACTGATGAAGTACAAACGATTGACAGCATTTTCCATCCCCTAGCACCTCCTTAAAAATTGCATGTCTTCAAGCCTGCTCGTGAGGGTTAATTTTAATAGGGGTAGAAGGGGCGAGCACAAACGAAATAAACGTACGCTCAAACAAGCACTAACAAAGCACAAACGATTGACACTGGTTTCAACGCCTTAAATTGAGGTAACAGGGAATGAGTACCAAAAAATAAATGTGTTCGCAAACGAGCACTAGCAAAGCACCATCGATTAACATTATTTTCCATTCCCTAGCATCCACTTAATGATTGTATGCCCTAGCTTCACTTAAAGTGATTTTTTGAATAAAGTTAAGGAGGATATGCGTAAACGATTAACATTAGTTTTCATATCCTAGCACCCCTTTCAAAATGGCTTGTCCTCAACCCTGCCCATGAGGGTTATTTTGATGGTGGTGGACAGGGGGGTGAGCATAAACAAAATATACATTAAGTACATTCATAACGGAGCACAAAAAATCGACACTGGTTTCCATACCCTAACACCACCTTAAAAATTGCATGTACTCAACCCTTCCCATGAGGGTTTTTTTGAAAGGGGGTAGAGGAGGTGAGCATGAGCACAAACGATCACTAACGAAGCACAAACGATTGACAGTAGTTTCAACTCTTATAGTGCTTTCCTGAAAATAGCATACCTCCAGTCTCATCCAAGGGTGTTTTTTCAATAGTGAAAGAAGAGAGTGGGCTCAAATGAGATAAATTCTTGCACAAACAAGCACTAACGAAGCACAAAGAATTGAAAGTGGTTTCCACCCCCCCCCCGGGCACCTCTTAAAAATTCTGTGTTTACAGCCCTTGCTTATTTACACCCCGTTTTTCACACAGTTGCTCAAAGGAAATGATTTGGCACACTTAACGAGCACTTACAAAGCACAAATGATTATCATTGATTTTAACTCCCACTTTCGCATGGGCGGGGCTACCAAGGTTTTTAAAAATGGGGGTGAAGGAATTCAGCACAAACAAAAATGATTACATGAAGAAACTTTCGCAAGTAAAGTACAAACGATTGGTATCCCTTTTTTCTCCTCCTCCTCCCCCCACATTTGAGTGAGATGGTGACATGGCGCCAATTTGGCTTATAGTTTTTAAGAAAACATTGAAAAAAGGCATAAACCATTTTTTTTTAATTCCTAAAAATAAGAGAAATTATGAAAAATGTGCAAGCAATAAGATTCCATTTTTGGAAAAAATTTCTGAAGGTTTTTTTTTCATTTTTTAAAATTTTCGAAATTTTTATAAAAAAGAAAACTTGACTCACCCCGGTATCTAAGCTACCAACCTACCCAAAAATGTTTATTTACTGCGTGAAGTTCTCGAAGATTTCTCCTCTTCCCACTTCAGTATTTAATTTCATAATCATACACAGCTGTGTGGGTAAAGTAACTATTATTTTTATTTCTTGAAAAATCTTCGAAGCATAAATCTGTAGTAAAAATATATGCATCTCATTTCGATCTGTTCCAATTGTAATAATTTTTCAGGGCATTCGCCTGTTTTGAAAGCTTGATAGAGAGCCGGGAGAGAACAGTGAATTTGTACGATTGCTTTAAATTTTCTACAGCGAATGCAGGGTTAAGAAAAAATTTTGACCTTTTTTCAACTTGTTTATTTATACACCAGATTCATCGTGATTTATACATGAAGCAGCAATAAAAACTGAACTTTGCTGTATATATATATATATGATATACCTTGATTTTGCTAAACTCGAGCCATATTCGAAAGAAAATGTTAACTTTCGTTTTCGTTATTCATTTATGGAGATGCTTCGTTTTCTTTCAAAAGAATTTTTTTTACATTTCAACTTCTTAAACATCTATATCGAGTGTAAAAAATGATAAAATTCTTTGAAATTCGTTTCGCTTTGTGTAGAATAAATTGAAAAATTTACGATTATGTTTTTTTTCCATCAACCTTGAAAACTTTTAAGTAATTAGTTTTGTATTTTAAAAAAATAAACAGACTTGGCTATTAATAAATTACGCGCATATCGATCGATGTAAAAAACCTTAAAAAATTGGTTCTTTTGCGTATGTTCTATCCGATGATGAATAAATCACTACGTTTTTTTTTTTGTCTATTCTTCTTGTCTACCTGTCATTGTCGCAAATCTTGTTTTCTTTGATGTGTCCTCATCCACGTCCGACAGCTTACATTTGTACGTATTCATATGACCACTTTATTGTACTAGGTATTAAGTATATTTATAACAATAAAGTGAATGATAGGGCGTAGATTAGATAACGTCGAAGGTTTACTAATTTATACCTAGCTCACCTTTAGAAGGTAGCTGTTCTTAATTTGGAAATTTATTTCATACGGTAATAATTTATCAGCGGCTTGTTTGACATTGTAACTCGATCCAAACTTTTCATTTTATTGGCTCAATCGAGCAATGACTAATTGTCGAACGCGTTCCACGTTAGTCTTATACTCTTACATGTTATAATTCAATATGCACGAAACGTGGGCATTAGAAATTATATTTCGTTTAAAGCATTGAATTATGATTAGCGATATTTTAATAAGTTAGTAGCGGATATGAGTCGTATGTCAATTATTACGAGCTACGCTGTGCGCTAGATGATTCATCATACGTTGAAGGCAGATATCAAGCCAGAAAAAATTCCGGCACGATTTTTTTTTTGCTTGTATTAAATTCAAAATACATTTAGTAGGTATGACTTTAGTTGATGTAGTGAGTTCGTCAGAAGGTCGAGTAAAGGTATATAGACCATGCAACAGATATCTACCGGGTGTTCCGCATTAACCTCGCCATCCGTATACCTGTGATACGTCAACTCATGAGACTTACATGTATAATGATTAGCATAGTCAAAAAATCGAAGGGGAAGAGATATGCTATTTTCACCGAAACCTGCTGCTCACATTGAAAATTCATAGAAAAAAAATTAATTATGATAAAAATTCGCTGTTTTCTCCAAAACACAGTGCATGCTCCCGAGTATGTGTGATATAATAATCAATAGTGGGGGCGAAGTGGTTCGTAAAATATGACAAAATGAATACAAAAAAACATGAATGACAATTCGTAACTTTTTTAGTTTTTTGCGATTAACTTTTGAAAAAGCTGTAATTGCTACCTCATTAAAAAATTTTCAAATGAACTGGAGAGTATCTTCAACTCAGTGGTTGGAGTGGTCACCCCCAGGGTTGCATTTATCCAAAAAAAAAAAAAAAAACAAATCAATTGAAGAAGAAAATATTTGGTCGTTTTTAAACAAAAATAGAGTAGAAATTCCAATTTTGGAAGTAAATGTGAGAGAAGTAAAACGATTACTCGAGGAGGCAAGAAACATAACTTAGTAGCTGTAGTAAAAAATCCAAGAGTAGGAATGCAGTACTTTTGCAAACTGTGCGATATACGTATAAAAATATGGTCAAGTTTTCATTTTTTTCATTTTTCTGTGAATAACTTCTGAAAAAGTTATGATGAGCTTCCCACTAAAAATCTTTAAAATGAATAGTGGTACTAGCTCGCCTCCACTTAATAGGCTACTCATTTCAAAGATTTATAGGGGGAAGCCCAAAGTAGATTTTTTAGCAGCTTTACACAAAAAAATGAAAAAATTGAAAATTGTAACCTAAATTTTCTTCTACGTATATCGTCACAGCTTGCAAACTACTTTGTCACCACTCACTACTATGAATGAAGGGGGGAGGGGTGGAGAAATAATCAACAAAATCTTTTTTAGGGTCCTAGATAACCATTAGGACGATTTTTAGCCATGTCAGATTTTTATTTTTTATTCCCCCCCCCCCCCCCCCCCCCCCCC
>FIZR01018025.1:0-12933 GCA_900060175.1 Ferrisia virgata
CCCCAAAATGGATTTTGTTGGTACCGCCCCCCCCCCCCCAACCGCCGTTTGTCGATAGATTGTAACAGCCTGGTTTTCATTGACGATATGACATAGAAAATCAGGCTATAAACGAGCAACTATCAAATTACTGGTGCAAAAATAAATTTCAAATCTGTAATATTCACATACACTTGACTGCTTTACTGTTTTCCTATGCTTTGCAACAAATTAGTTGCTAAAAGTTCTATCAGATGAAAAGATGAAATTTCTGACAAAAAATATCACTTAACTAAGCGATTGAAATCTTTTGAGAACACCAAAATAAATATTTATTTGAAATCGCTTCGACTACAAGTCACTCAATCTTAAAAGATAAGATGACTAAAGAGAAAACATGAAACGAAAAAAATTCTTTGACCAACGTAATAGTTAATGTTCAATCGTGAGAATTACGATACTGGTTAATCAACGGAATGCATTTTGTATCTATGATGAACCACGAGAAAAAAAATGAAACAAGTTTATATAAATGCGCAATGATAAAAGAAAACAGCAAAAAAGGTAAATACATAAAAATCTGCGACAATAATTAACTTTTGATTCTCGATAAAGGATTTATGATCCATTCATCAATGATAACAATAGTAGATACCTTTTTTCAGCAAGTGAAAAGTTAGTAGTTATCGGTAGATGTTTTATCAAAAGTTAAATGCAATACAAAGAAGAATAACAAAACTCTAAATAACGAGACTGAAACGGTTCTAAATGAATTTCGGCGTAAACTTTCGGACGGCAATTTTTTTACTGATTCGACAAAGAAAAAAAAATCTCAACGGAGAATTGTTATCTGATTAAAGACAAGAAATTATTTAGGTATTGGTTTTCATTATTCGCGATGACGTAATTAAATCTTGCAAACAGAAAGCATTGTACTTCTATTATATGCTTCACATAGGTATGGAACGTCAAATTTCATTCAACATACGCTCAAGTCAACCGTTCGGTCACTTGTACAAATTGCAAGAAATATAAACACCGGACTAAATTAATTTACTTCATTCGTTTCAAGTAGTGGGCTATAACAACACCAACTCAAATACTCTTCTTTAAAAGCTAATTTTGATGTTCGAGTGCAGAAGGCATAATTAGTTGTTTTCCAATTCACAAATCAGTTGGAAGAAACCGCAAAATTGAGACAATGTGAAAGACGAAGAATCACAAGTTTCGAGATTCAAGAGAATACAGAAATGCATTTCCAGAGTTTCAAAACAAAAACAGACGGTAGTGTTCCTGATTAAATAAAACTAACCACCAAGTGTTTAAGACAGCGAATTGTTAAAATATCTTAAAACTCTCAAAATTCAAACGATTAATGAAGAATACTAACCTTTACGAAACACGTGGAAACATCAGGGATGAATTGTTATTCAGAGTATGACAATATCTTCGTGCATGCTATTTCATTTATTCCTAATCGTTTTGTTTCCCGAACACTTTCATTAAAAACTTCGAAATTAAAGCATCACGTAACAGTGTAACAGAAAGTACTTTTTGATTACAACCGATCGTACAATGAACAAAAAATATCTTCATTTCACAAAAGTAATTAACAAAATTCCAATCACACTCGATATACGAGACAAACGAGAAAAAAAGTGAATAAAAGTTTCGGAGTTCTACTACTAACACATAACTCCATCAACCACATCGGAAACGGAAATTCCAAATTCGAAAGTAATTCAGATTTTGGAAGACTGATCGCTGAGACGCTATTCACTATGATCAGCCATTGGCCATCAATCACAATACACGATCGAGACAGCCTGGAATCACAAAGATCAAAATAAAATCAAGGTATGATATGATAACAAGCGAAATTATTTTTTTTGATCGTTCATTTGTACAAAAATGATGAATTTTTTTTTATTCAAATTTTTTCGTTTTAACAATGATCTAGGAACTGTTTATTACAACTATTTCATATCATTTGATACCTTCTTTTTAAACAAGAGAAAAGTAAAAAATTATTTATTCGATTAAATTTTTAAATGAATAATTGATGTTTGACTTCTGAACTTATGAGTTATGACTCCATTAAATGATTTAATGATTTCACTCCCCCAGAATGATAAGAATTGCATATTTTTGTGTGAGTTGATAAGGCAACATTACGCAATGAGAAATGCTTATGCAAATGTTACCAATCCTCGCAAGAACTTACAAAATGTTACCGAGGATTATTTACAGTTGGAGGGCCCCTCATCGATGTTACAGTTACAGTTACAAACACAATATATCGAAAGTTTTTTCAAAAAAAATTTCGAGTTGCAGTTACATATTTCCTATCGACACCCCTGATGATGAATGGAACATTGAGGTTTTGAGGGGAAAAAATGAGGAAACTGATAGTCCGATACACCGATATCAAAAAATCAATTTAACTGAGAGACTGAGACGGCAGATCTGTGTCTCTCGCTCTTTCACTCTTCTCAGTACTCACTATCACTTCTGGTCACTTCTCATTCGAGGCTGATGCCGATCGTGAGAGTGTTCCATGAAAAATTAAGCGTAGTTGATACTTAAAAAACTGATTTCCATTTTTATATACAAAAAAAAAGTTTTAGATCAGTTTCTCAAATTTCAAGTGATTCTTTTTGGGAAAATATTAACATTTTTTAAAACGAAAATCATTACATGAATACATATTGGGTACTGGGTACTGGGTATTTCAAGTTCTTATTAAGTATGGACTAGCAACATTCAACTGGTATAGAGTTATGTTAAAGTCTGAAGAAATAAAAATGAAAACCGAAATAAGAACACAAAACGAAAATATTTTCAAAAAAGGGTAATAAAAAACTGGAGAAAGATGCCTCTAAGCAAAGATTGAAATCTAATCGAAAGTTTAGCTACATACATGTATGTTTCTTCTAAAATTTTCAGCGGGTATATAAAATACCCACTCAAAAATATGAATATACTGTATATTCGTATATTTGTTATATCCCAACACTTTTCTTATAATGTATTATTCGCATTTTCATTCAATTTTTCCATTGATTCATAGTTGTTTCTGTTTTTATTATTCGGATCGTTTAAGATTAACAATAAGAAAATTTCCAACGATGAAGTTCAATATGAATGTAATTAATGAGTTTGATCTTATTGAATATCTACATCGAATATAAATTAACTATATTAATCGTATATGATCAATTTTACCTTAAAACTATACTATCATTATAACGTAATAAGTACCAGAATATATATTATGAGAACATTGGTATACTTGGAAAAAAATTAATTTATTTAAATTTTTTATTGTTCATTCAAGTCTAACTATTAAAACCCAAACTAAAACATAAAAACAATAAGTTGAATATCAAATTTCTTTTATACAGTTCTTATATTGCATCATTTTTTGTTTTGTTGAAATGAAAATTTTCAAAAGGAAATAAAAATGTATGTTGTTTGTAAAAGAAAATACGAACAAATTATTAATTCCATGGGAAAAATGTGTAAACATTTCTTCAATTTATTATAAATTTAAATGAAAAATTAATTATAATATTTTTATTTAATTATCTATTAAACTATTTTACATTATTTTTCATTCATTCAACGACTTTAAATTAAAATTAATCATTTTTGAACGAGGTGACAATCCTGCAGTAGGAGAGTGTACTAACCTTTTTTCCTTTCACAGATGAATTTGAAATTAATAAATCTTTTCAAAAAATGAAAAGAAAAGAAATTAAAAATTGTATAAACAATGTTTCGAATGTTTTGTAGTAAATATATGTACGGTTTCATACTTTATTTCATGCATTTATTGGAATTGATCGAGATGTCCATCGGGTTCAATATGTATTTCTGTGTGAAACATGTGTTTTAATTGACGAGTGTTTGCGTATTTTGTGTAATGAATAATTCGTAAAAATAATACCTATGTGCATTCGATGTTAATAAATGTCAATAGGCCTAATTTCAATCATGCGGTGATATACTTCTTTTCAACACATATCACCAAAGTCTTCATATCACATTATGCAAAACAAGATAAATTTTGTTTTTTAACTTCGCCGTTATAGTTATCGCTTTTTGTTGGAATGTTATATTCGGATAAGTTACAGTTTGGTGTATTTTGCTTTTTGATTTCATCAATTCATAGATTCAGATAAATATTCAGCTTTACTATCGCTAACATCTGCTGCAGAGTAGTTTAATGACGAACAAGCGAGTAACAATGTACTAAATAAGTGGAATGATCATACCTTCTTCTATCCATGGTTCTCTTTACTCTTTCAGTTTCATTAAAAAAAAATAGATGGTTGATCAGTTTATTCAAAAATGTTTCTTGTGAAAATTATCACTCATCAATCGTTCATTATTGATAATTTTAATCTTCGTATGAAGAAACATTTCTTCATTTTATAATTATAAATTTGAAAGGTTACCGTAGAATAAGTTTATTGAATTCGGAAATAAGTTCAGCGTCATTAAAAAATGAAATTGAGACAGTAAAAGCTAAAAATGTGTGTTTCAAACTCAGTATAAAAATTATTAAAAATTATTCACATTTTTTTTTTAAATTTAAGCCATTCCAGCCATATCATAATCATAATAATTGAATATATGTATAGTGGATACCGACAGTAAATATTTATGTGAGCATTACACTTATAATTATGATGATTATATAATAATTTTCATGCGAGGATGAAGATCACCATCAGGATAATGACAGTTAACTATTGATTTGGTAGATGAATTTCGTGTTCTGCTTTCGAAATAATAATTTAGAAGGATACGCCAAGTTAATAGCGACTTCAAGTTCAGTGTAAAATATTGAAACGAAAAATCATCAACGACGTATCCATTATACGACCGGAATTGAACCTGGAAACAATGGAACAAAAAATTCATTGTTATTTCCTAAGAGTACAAGGGCGAAGATAAATGCCAACGTGTAGTACATAAATTATAAGAATTAGGTTGCAAGCATTTTTTTTATCAAACCAATCAATATTCTTTCACTATTGATGTTCTATTTCTGATGATGGACTAGTTATCAGTAAAACATATGCATAATTTCAAATCATGCAAAATAAAAATAATGAAGGTCACCCATTATTCACACGATTAGTCAGAAATCTGTCTGAATTTTTTAAATTTCCTATCGCTTTATCATTTACTTATGATGAAAAGTAGAAAGAAAAATATTAAAATAACGTACCAATCTTCTCATAAAACAACAGCCATTTGGTTACAGCGGCCACATACTTTTCTTCCTTATACATCTTATTCAATTCCGCATAATCCACATTTGCCTCTTCATCTACAGCTTTACTTAAATTCAAATCGTTAGGTTTTTTAGTGACCAATGGTAATACACCGGCAATAACATTTAATCCATACAAAAAAGTACGCTCAAAATCAGCCTTCAAATCTTCCAACTTGTAATTCTCTGAACATTGCAACGATCTTAACCAATGTGAAAATGTATCGTGGTAAATTTCCAACAGATCGTTGGATCTACTTTCGAATACTTCGAACCGAACACTCGATATGAGCATGAATAAAATATCAACAGCTGGGCTACACCATCGACAAAGTTGAAAATCGACTAGTTTAACTTTAATAGTATTATCTTCTTTTTTGAACAACATATTGTTACTCCAATAATCGCCATGGTTTAGTACATTTATCGCATCCGATCTAGGACTAACCACATCCATAATAGCATCCCATAAGTGATCTTCAAATTGAGACAATTTCGAATACAGGTGTTCGATTTCAGGAGTATTCTTTACAACGTTTAGAAAACGTTTGTAACTTTGTACAGCAATTTGATCATTACCAGGTGTGTAAAAACAGTCTCGTTTAACGCTGTCCACTTCATTCGGATGACTATCGTTCAATTTCAACGAAAGTGCGTGAAACTTAGCTAAAGTTCGCATGGCTGCTGAGGCGTATTCGAAATCCATTTGAGCTCGACGATTAATCATTTTATATCCAGACTCTCGAAGATCTTCCAAAATCAAAATGCTCGAATCCGAGCTCACGTAACATTTGGGAGATATGCTATCTTCGTTTTGGAGCAATTTGTTCATCTCTGGCAAAATCGTCGTGTACATGTGGCATTCTTTTTCGTAAATACCTGTGAAAAATAATACGCGAAATGAATAAAGCATATTTTTTTCATTTTACCAGCAGGATCTGCAAAGTAATCAACTAAATAAGTATTAAGTAAGTTATCGAATGAATATATGAGCATATTTAAGAGTATTACCTATCAACTCACCAGTTCTGAAGAACCCGAGAGAGAATATGAGTACACCGTAAATCTAGACAGTATACAGAGCCGAACCAGAGTCCTGTCTTATGTATCTTACTGTATCTGTGATTCGCATTTATACACGTACATATTTTACACATTATGACCAATGTACCTGATGAAATAATCTAATAATTTATACCATATTTACCTACTCGTCGTATTTCTTACGTAGTCGGGTATTAGATCTTTTATTAAACTGGTTAATTACCAATATTTTGAATTAATGATAAGAAAATTGTATCACAAGTGGGTAGGTATGTCTTTCAATCTGACCAAGGTCATAACTGGGAATTCTTTTGATTTTTAAAAACCAACTCTGAATCGAAAAATTATTCGAATAATTATCTTTAAAATTAAAAATAATTTATAATTTGGTGAAATTTTAGTAGCTCAACCATAAAAATTATCTATCCATTCTGGGTCGTTGAAGGCAAACGCTCATACAGAAACGTGGAAACCAGTCGTATATGTATCTTTGTAATTCAAGAAACAGCCAATAAACATTCGCGAAATAAAAATTATGGAGTGGGAGAAAATGTACTCTTTTGTTAGACGAATTATAATATATCTACATGGAAAAAACGAGAAAAAAGTCTATTCTATGTACCAATTTTTCCAATCAGTTTAATCTAAGGGGTTTAATATCTCGATAGAATTTTCAAGAAAAATAATGACGTGATTTTTACCTATCATTTCTTAGAACGTCATTTTTATACAGGCTTATCTACTTATAATACTCAATCCCGCTCCCAATTCTTTTATGTTTTTCTTTACCTATAATATTTAGTCAAAATGAAAAGACCATAAGTAGTTAGTTAATTTACTTACTATTACGTACAAAGTGGAAAAAAAGTGAGGAAGTCAGTAACCTCATTATTTGAAAGTGAACCTCTTGACGCAAAATACAGCAAATGCGTATCATCTAATTTAACAGTCGATTTTCCCTTTTGAAATAAAAAATTAAAACAATAACTCACCGATGTGTTTTAAAATAGCATATAATGGCGATTGTGAAGGTATTTTCATAAAATATGTCTTTTTAATGATTTTTCCATCTTTTTCGTAATTCACGTACACTCTTGAAACTTCGCTGCTAACGTTATTTCCATCTCCGACAGCTTTTCGGCTAACTTTGTAGTCTACCAATTTAATGTTCTTTTCGTACTGTTCAGCTCGTAGGATACTTTGAATGAAGCCATCGTCAATTAAATCCATGTTAACATGTAAAAGTGCACACTAAACTGCTGAAAATGCAACAAAAATAACGTATAAATAAATATACTTAATTTTTATAACACGCGGAAGGAAGTGCAAGATTAGAAATTACGTAAAATTTTGAAATCTCAAAGTCGTCTTATTTATCTAATTAAATCATAAAAAAATTCATTCGAAAAGAAAAACTGAAGTGTCACATTTTGTCAGCATACGAATACTAGGTGCGAAGAACTACCAACACTTACTTTGAAGGGGAAAAAATTGAAATAATGAACTTTAGGTATTAATATTTGAATGTACGTCTTACAAATACAGTGAAAAACAATAGAATGATTATTAACGCAACCACCGTCAGCTCTTTTAACTCGATATCGAAAGAGACGAGGGCACACGTTTCGGATGAATTACTTATCTAAGTTCATTAAACACCAGATGTTGTAAAAAAAAATGTTCATTTTATATCATAGGTATACATACAAATATGTGAATTGTAAAAACATTGAAAGTACGAAAATTCCTTCGTAAATTCGAGCACTCATCGGAGGTTATCGCGAGAGAGTAAATGAAATGACGACGGATATGTTGATCAGGAAGCATGCTTACATCACTCACCTAATTATGAAAAATAATACATCTGATTCATGAGTGAAATCTTAAGATGCGTAAATAAATTTGACTTACGACGTAGAAAATAATAACTTTCAGGAAATTTTTAACTTTTATTACGTTATAAATGAATGTTTTCATTTTTCCAATGTTTTTGTTGTAGCCGACATCCAAAGTCTGTACTATACGTTTTCATTGGGAACGACTTATGGTGACAGGCATAAGGCAACAGGCAGTAGACAAAATAATTATCAAAAAGTAACATGACTGGCTGTTACCAGACAGTAAACAATTTTTTGAAGTTTCAAAAATTTATCAACAGTCGATGGTGTTTTATTTTAATGATAATTTTGCCTGTTGGTTTATTCCTTGCCAAAACGAGTCAAAAAGTTACTCGAGTCTTCCGACTTCACTCGAAATTTTTTTTAGTTCCTCTCTGTAGTGCAGGGAAAAAATAAAATCACCGTCATTTCGGTCATAACTCTTCAGGAGGTTGAAAGGAGGGGGGTAACCTTAACAATTTTTGTCAAACAGCTGAACTTTGAAGGCTCATACTTCAAAATTGGCTGTACTTAAAATGAATCGGTTTGCGCGGATTGGGGGGAAATTCAATAGATATTCAAAGTAGATGTTCAAAATTTTGAAAGCGTAAATTTGAACTTTTGAAGAGAAAGCTCAACTATGCGTGATAACTTGATAAGTATAAAGATTCAAAACTATCATTTAAAAATTTGAAAAAATTACCATGAGTAGAGCTTTATATGCTAGTTTTAACTAATCAATGTTCAAAATGGGATCTCAACACTCCTAGTGGCATATAGGTCCTCAGTTTTAGTGAAAATTCAAGAAAATGGTAAAAGTAAAGTGACATATGGATTGTTACTAATTCGAGGATGCTGAGTTTGATTATCGGCTCATTTTCCTGATCCAACTGCTCAAAACACCCCCTTCAGCCCCCTCAATAAGGTCAAAATTCTAAAAAAAAAATGGAAGAAAGTAACTGATACATAAGTTGTTACTAATTTGAGACCGCTGAGCATGAATATTCGTTTATTTTTTGGGTACGTCACCCTTGTGTCCCCCTCCCCAACTACCTAAAAAATGGAAAAATACTCGGAAATGATTAGAATGACGTGTAGCACTTCGATTCTTACTAATTTGGCAACATAGAGGTCGAATAACAACTAATTTTCTCAATCTGGCTCTTCTGTACTCACATTTTTTAAATTTCTGATAATTTTAAAGTCAGTTTGGAGCATGAGTGAGTCGAATCAAGAAAGTAAATTGATATTCGACTTCAGCGGTGCCGAATTGGAAAGAGTCAGTGTGCTATACGTCATTTTTATAATTTTCTAGTGTTTTTCCATTTTTTATGTGGCTAGGGAGGTGCTAAAGGAGAGACGTACGCAAAAAATAAGTGAATATTCATACTCAGCGTCTTTAAATTAGTAACAATTAATATTATGTCAATTGATTTTTTCAATTTTTCCGAATTTTGACCACATTGAGGGACAGTTCAGGGCAATTGGATCAAAAAATAAACCGATAATCAAACTCAACGT
Organism: Ferrisia virgata; assembly: GCA_900060175.1. Classification (NCBI taxonomy): domain Eukaryota; kingdom Metazoa; phylum Arthropoda; class Insecta; order Hemiptera; family Pseudococcidae; genus Ferrisia; species Ferrisia virgata. Next base: position 9,706 of record FIZR01018025.1, read on the forward strand.
TCTTGAATTAGTAGAAATCCGTATGCTACTTTACTTTTACCATTTTTTTTGAATTTTGACTAAAATTGAGAACCCTTATGCCCCCAAGGGTGTTGTTAAAAATAATTAGTTGAAGAGCATCATAAGTTCTATTCGTGGTATTTTTTCAAATTTTCAAATGGTAGCTTTCAATCTTTACATTCATTACAAAAAATTGAGATTTCATTAAAAAAGTTCAAATTTGAGATATGAAAATTTTGAATCTGCATTAAATTACCAGCCAAATTGTGCTAACAGATTTATCCCAAGTCTAACCAACCGTGAAATATGAGGCTTCAAAGTTCAGCTGTTTGACAAGAAAATCGCAAAAAATCGCCCCCCCCCCTTCCATAAAAGGTTAAGTTTGAAAAGGCGGTGCTTTTTTCACTAGACTACTGAAAGGAACTCGCGAAAAAAAAATTCGAGCGAAATCGAAAGATCCGAGTCAATTTTCGGGTGTTTTAACGTTGAATGAGCTTGCTGCTGGTTGCCTGTTACCTTTTGCCTTTCATAGGTCAGCCTTTATGGTTTACCTAGGATGACCAGCAGAAAGCAACATGCAGAGTAATCATCAGAATACAACGCTATTGCTTGTTGAAAATTTTTGAAATTTTGCACTATTGTCAACAATTCATTCAGGTACACCTAATGATCATGATGTATAATTTTAATAATTATTTAGTTCGTTGCTTTTTACCTGTCATCGTGGGTAGACTCTCAGCTTTTAAAAAGTCAACATACAAATTAATTTCACACGATATAAATTTAATCGTAAATGTACCAGTTGTACCTACGTAATAAAAAATATCCCCTGAAAAATAAGACGAACCGATAAATTAGAATACAGTATTTTCCATAGAAAATACGCATTTCTAATCAAGAAATTGATATCTTTTTAAAAATGGGCTTACCTACTTGGGCAATAATATTTCTCAATAAGGTTGTTTTCATGAAAGCCAAATCCATGAAATTTTCAATATTTTGATAATTAAGAATGAGGTACGCACAAAAATATTCAAACTCCGTCTTTTAGGAAAATTACTAAATGACTATCATTAGGTACTAAATTACCAATACACTTATCTTTTTTATCTCTGAACTGAACTGTACAAGTTGTTTCTAAACTAAAATCAAGGAATTCACTTACTAGAAAACGCAGTAGCACAGTTGAGAGAAAGTACTTTAGGAGGTGACCATTTTAATGAATTACTCAGTTTACCTATATACGTACATATATTAATCCACGCTAGTCTTGGAAATTGCGTGATTTTAAACCTACTAAATTATTAGAAATTATAGGTAAGACTAATTCAGAATTAATCAGCACAACAAAATACCTTACAATTAACGATTAAAAATTAAAAAATAACAAGCAAATAACTGCTATACATATTATCTCAATCAACAAAACAGATAAACATTTAATCCGATTGAAAGACGACCTGAAACATACAAGAAATAATTGTGTTCTATTTTTCATTTTACAATACTTCAATTTTCAATTAATCTCTTTCAACCTATTAAATTACCTTGGTTAGTAAGGACGTAATAATTTATGCATCAACAATTAACATTCTAATAGCCAAACAATACGTAATCTTTCGGTAAATCCCAACTTTCGTACATTGCATGTAGATGCGTTTAACAGAAAAACTATACAATAAACTTATCGAAACACTCACTTGATTAAATCCTGAACACGCAGACTGTAATTTTTACTACGATTGAATTACTGAGTGGTAAATATAGTACACCAACGTTATTTTCTAACGGTAACTTATTATACAAACATTTCTTACTTCACAAATACTATCAAGTTTCCACCTGTGATGAGAATAATCGTTGATATTAAATTGATACGTAGGTACTGTGCTTACTTATTGTCTACTTGCGCATGGAAGAAACAGGAGACTTATTGCTAGAACCGAAATGAAAGCAACTTTTGGCACGTATTACTTAATATAAGCATTAGTCAACAATATATCTACAGTATGTACATATTTAATTCGTTAAAAAATAATCATCAGCGAATAAAATGTACGTAAGTTGTTGTCAAAGAGCAAACACATATGTACCTATATCTACTATCTACAAATATTAGGAGGTAATTATCAACGAATCATACAATTAAACAAAACTTATCATGATTTGTGAGTAAAAAAGTGTACTTTACATATGTACTTTCCAGTTATAATCTAGGTAATGCAACATTAAACTGGTTTATTGTCATATGAAATGAAAAATTCAGCAGAAAAATATTCATACCGAGACATGCGTAATACAAAAAAAAAAAAAAAAAAAAACTCAACACAGATATGATTAACACTGCCTAGGGATCAAACAATTAAATTTAACGAAAACCTCGACATCGAGCGTAATAATTTTGGCAATCACATTGTATATACGCCCAGCAGGCATAATAAAAAAGGAAAAAAATACCACGAACTAGTACCTACCCTACTACCTACTGAAAAATTAACACATAAAGTACGTTAGGAATCATATATTCAGTGTGAAATTCATCCCCAACGAATCAACGATTCCCTGTATTCACAGTTTCACACTGAGATCTAAATTACCAAAAATTTGAAAAAATATAAGTAGGTATAGGTACAGAGAAATCGGATTAAGAACATTAATTTGATATTCGATCTCAGCTGTGTCGAATTATGTGGGATCGATGTGCCACATGCTGTTATAATTTTTTCTCACAATTTTTAACCTGATTTTCTATGTCATGTATTGTCAATGAAAGCCAGGCTATTACAGACTATCGACCTGTGATAGATGGAGCGGAGAGGAAATATTAACAGAATCTGTTTTGAGGTCCGAGAGGACCATTGAAACTATTTTTGGTCGTATCAGATTTTTATTAATTTTTATCTATTATTCGTGTACCCCCTTCTTGTGAGTAAAAATCATTTGCTCAGTTCGATACCGACCTGAGCCGGTCAAATTTAAGTAAAAAGTTGGGATTGGCTGTAAATTTGATATTATTGAGCGAGGATTAGTCAAAAATCAGTTATGCCCAAAACTGGGAGGGAGGAGGTTTTGATGGCTAAAATGAGAAAAATTGTTCGGTCTTAAACCGATCGATACCCAATCAAACGTTATGTAATATATCCAAAAACCAGCCTTCCAACTCAATGACGAGGGGAGATATGGGTTCTTTTCCTTTTTGACCCTGAAAAATGCAACCCCACGCATCAC
>FIZR01018030.1:0-36433 GCA_900060175.1 Ferrisia virgata
CCTTCAGTAATACGCCCCTGGCCTCCGTTGCAAAACACAGCGTTAAGAAAGAAAAAAAAAAAAAAAAATGCGCAAGTGCCTTAATTAAATCTTGAAATGTCCAATTTTACACACGCACACAATAGCTCAACGGTTAGGCGGGTGCAGATTAGGGTTATAAGTTCAGGTTTGAATCCCACTGTGGCCAACAAATTTGCGAGATCGAATATTGTATAAATATAATAATTCTACATAATGTTGAAATGCTAATACTTTCAGAAATTTGGAGTAAAACCTGTGCTAACATAGAAATCAAATTTTAAAAATTCATTTTTAAAAAACGATCAACTGTAATGAAAAATACGTGCAGGAATTATGGTACAATAGTGCATAGTAAAAGTTGTTAAATTATAAGGTAAAAATCTAGTTTTACCACTGTGAATTAATACTACATGATTGGGTTTTAATTGCTGTTTTCTATGGTAAATATTACTGTTGAATCTTGTACCCTTTGCTGAATTAAATAGTACAATTTTTCATTTTCTATAGCAAAATTTACTATTTACTATCGTATAATGTAACAAACTATACAACAAAAATTGAAGTTAAAACTTGATAGATAGATGAAAGGGATGACCAGCATGTACTTTCAAGGTACCGTTCAAAATATCAAACCGATCTCGATTCAATATTACCAAGATAATCAGGTTAAAAACAAATAACATTAACATTCTTTATGATTTTCGGTTAGAAAAATATCCTATTTTAATTTTTTCTTTCAATCCATAAGATGCGGACAAATAATCAGTTAGGTATACAATAGATCCTTTACCCACACTTTACATTAGGTACATACGCCGAACCGATCAAAATACAACACTTAAAGATTCACACACGAGAGAAAAAAAATCTCCGTTATAATATTTTCACTTTTTCTCATTACTTTATGGCACCCATTTTAACACTGTTTGGTGTTACGTTTCAATTAATTTGCGACACAGTATATATGCTTACGATATTGTGTCACTTCAAAGACAAAGAATTGGCTCGCCTCTTCGTTCATGAGAACACGTCTCCGTAATAAATGCAACTTCATTGTCTTTTGAGGTAAAATTACATCACGCCGGTATACGGTAATGGTCCTGGTCGCCATCATCGTTCGGTTTAATCAAATGTATATAATACGTATACCAGAATTATGTCTCTTTTTTGGATATAATTCATCGCCACACCGCATCGTAGGTAAATACTCGTACCCGTAAGTATGTAGGTATAATGTGGAGAAAATGACGTGCCACATTGCATATCCATATCACGTATTTTCATTTCGTCATTGTTGATATTTTTTGTTTTCGCGATATGATATTAAAAAAGAAAAAAAATCAACGAATATAGATATCTATAATACGTATGCATATGGAACAGCTTTCTAGTATAATTTGTTCGAATTAATACTCGTATTAATTTATAATCGATCGATTAACTAATTATAACCAGAGAAAAAATTTGACCACTTTCTAAATGCAAGCAAGATAGAAATTACTTTTCCATTTTTCCTGACCGGGATACACAGTATACTGATAGGTAATTAGGTACATATCTATCTAACATCACTCGTGAACTTGGAGCTTTTATAAATGAATGATAAGACGTAATTTTATATTCATATCTTCAAATCGCTAATGAAACAAATTTTACCATTAGTAATCAATAATGTTTATCTTATAAGTTGTAATTAATGCTTCGGTTACTCGACATATCAGAACATTGTTCTAATTAAACATACGTATTGTATACGATTTTGCTGACGAAATTTTTTTGTATTGTCATCTTACATATAAAAGAATCATACATAATATTAGATAAGTAAGTATTCAACCTACGAGTATGTATAATGTAGGAGCTTTATTTGCCATGACGTATGTACATAGGTTCTATAAGTATAGATATACGACGAAGAACTGTAATCGACATCAATTTTACCATTTATATAACCTAACACAAAAATCAAGGAGTTAAAAAATAGCATTAGCGTAGATTTGTAGCGGGGGTAGATGCCCCTTTTCTCCACATGGTTGTACGCTGGTCAAATCTCTGGGAGGTTTTTTCAAAAAAAAAGTTTTCCAATGAGCATAAGTTCAAGAATCAGTAACATTAATGTGCCTAGTTACCTACTAGAACGTTTCAATTTTAGTTTTTTTTTTCGAAAGTTTGAAGGGGAAGGGGGTATAAAAAAGTTGCGAAATCACGTCAAATGAACGTGGTAAAAATTTGGGATCTCCAACTTAACTCTTATCCCGTCTTTTTTTGATTAAAAATTTTTCGATTCACATGAAAAATCTAATAAAAAATATTCTTTTTTTCGATTTTTTGGGACTAACGTGTTGTAGTAGACTTTATGAGATCAAAAAAAAAAATTCCGAATTTTTTTTGCTTTTCAGAGGTTTTGAAACTACGTTTAAAAATGAAAAAATCGAATATTTCAAATTTTTTTGAAGTGAAAAAGCCCCCAAAAAAATACTTTTATTTATTGTGTCATAAAAAAGATGGAATTTCGTATTTTTACTTTATTATCTTGAAAAAATTTTAAATAATTGATTTTTTCCATTTTTAAACAGAATTTTAGAAACCCTGAAAACCCAAATAAATCGCAAAAATTTTTTTCTGGTCTCATGTCATCTACTATAACTTGTTGGAGGCAAAAAATCAAAAATCGAAAAAAAAACTTTTTTTCGATTTTTTATGAAAGTTTTAAATCAAACGGGGGTGGAGTAAAGGTCAAATTGGAGACCCCAAATTTTTACCACCCTCTTTTGACTTCAATTCGCAACTTTTTTTTCATACTCTCTCCCCATAAACTTTCGAAAACAACTCTAAAATTGAAACGCCCTCTTACCTAACTATTTAATCGCGGTTGTTTCTTACACGTTGAGTGGTAGGTGGTGGATGGCACAAGTATACATTGCAAAGTTTCAATCCAATCAATAATTTAAATAGCAGACCTTGTGGACAAAAATTTTTTCTACAGATTTTGTCATACACACATTTCGATTCTTTTGAATTTTGTAAGCCTCTTCAAGCAATCAACATAAACAAATTTTGTACACAATCAAAAATGCAGCAAAAATTGTCCACTACAAGGCCCATTATTCAAAACCATAATTTGATTTTTGATCTCAAAATTTTACCGGGGGGGGGGGGATGGAGCAATGAACAATTTTGAGAACAAAAAATTTGCTCAACTCGTAGTTTTAAATGGTGGACCTTATAGTAGAAAATTTTTGCTACATTTTTGATTATTTACAAAATCAGGCTCATTAAAATTCAAACTAATGCCCCTTCAATAACGAAGACAGGCAAAACGTTTACAGGCTAAAGTGGATAGTTGTGCGAATTTGAGTTTTGAGAAACTCATACAGTACATACTACACATAGAGTAATTAATTAATACAAATAGTTAATTTCGGGAAATAAAATTCCCCTTCCTAAAATTTGAAAAAAAAAACTAGAAATCAGCGCATGTGAAAATTTTTATCTTATTTTTAGGTTCCCAAAAATAAGTAATTGAAGTACAACAGGGATATTTAAAAATTTTCTTTTCTGTGGTGATGAAAGCCCCTAATAAACAGTATCATTCGCGATAATCGTTATGTTCAAGTCTGTTGGGATCTTTTACACTTAGATAAGTGCATTTGTAAATATTCACAGTTATTTTATTGGGTACTGGAACCCCTCACCCCCTCCTTCCACGAGCAAACAGGCCTGTTTCGCCATAAATAGCACGGTACAGAAATCTAAAAATACAATAAGAAATGAGCAATCTTAAAATTTCGATGGAATTACCAATTCAAGTGACGGACCATGTAGACGAAAACTTTCCCCACAAATTTTATCATATACATATTTTGCCAAATTTCGTTATTGAAGAGGCAGCATTCGTTTGAATTTTATAAGCTTCTTCAAATAATCAAGATACGCAAATTTCGTACATAATCAAAAATGCAGCACAAGTTGTCTACTACAAGAATCACCATTCAAAACCACACGATTACAGCAAATTTTATGCTTTTAAAATTTTGCATTGTCCTATTACCCCCAGGTAAAATTTGAGATAGTTTTTGTACTGGCAACGCAGGGAAGCAAGCAGTTGATAAAATAATGCGAAAAACGTGCACTAAAACCTTCAACTTTTATAAATTTTGTCGAATTATTCAAAAATTTGTTCTCATGACACATCAATTGAATGGATGTTATAGGAAAAAAAAAGTTTGCTCTTTTCAATGCTGCAAACCTCTCATTTTTCTATCTCACCCAGAGGGAAAATTATGAGCATTTGAATTCTCAAAAATGATAATAAATTTATTTTTTACGAAATTTCATTCCTCTTTTTTAGAATTTAATGTACATAATTTTTCATCTAACGTAAGTGAGATAGAGAGATGAGGTTTGCGGCATTAAACAGAGCAAGCTTTTTTCTTCCAATATCGTTAATTCAACTGATGTGTCACGAGCACAAATTTTTGAATAATTCAATAAAAATAATAAAAATTGAGGGTTTTGATGCACGTTTTTCTCATTGTTTCATCAGACTGCTTGCTTCTCTGTTCAGCTATTACAAAAACTAACTACCCCATAAAATTCTGTATGCTTAAATCAATTCCACATTAGTTCATTCGTCTAACGGGAAAACATTAAATAAATGAATTAAAATTAAGGTCAAAGACTGAATACTGGAAACTTGGCAACGTGGTAGTTGAGTTCAATAGCTCTAATTTATACTGTACAATTATTGTGGTTTTATCTGAAGTTTCAATTTTATATGTACGTTTTAGGATGGCGTATCTGAACAGTGAAAGAAGATAATTGGCTACAATGATTATTAAATTATTTTATCACAGGTAGCTGATGGTATAATTTATTCAAAGAAGTAAATTCTCCATCTGGCACATAACTGCAGTTGTAAAATTTCGGTCAAGACTGTTTATCAGCGAAATAATACTTTCAAAGTAATTTAAATTCATTTCAATTATTTAAATGCAATAAGTAGGTAAATATGTAGGTCTAGGTATAAACCAAACTGAAAATAGAACAAATAAATTCTAGCATTTTATCACATTCTTTACCACAGTTTTCACGAAAATATTATAATAGAATCATATCTTCTACAAAAAAAAGAGTCCGCGATCAACCAGACATGTTGAAGTGTTAAAGATAAGCGAATAGGGAAAGTCCAAAGTTCAAAATACTAGTTCAATATTCTAAGAATTTTTTTATCTGCTTTCAAAAAAATCATGGAATTCGATCGAGTAAAATAAGGGTAAAAAATGGACTAAAATCGTTTACATTCTGCGGTCATATGAATTAGGAGGTATTTTCTCTCTTTTTCTATTATAGCTACTTATTAGATCATAATACATATTTAATAGCCGGCTTGAAATTTGAATTCGTCATCACTTCTAAATAATATGAAAAATAATGGATGAAATACGTAATAAATGGATAATCGATGTGATTTCTCTCGTAATTGGCGAATTTTCTCGATATTCGGATTTTACCTTTTTTTAATAATATTCAAAGTTGCTTACCTATACAGCCCAGTTAAAAGTGAAACACCACAGTACGTTTACTAGGAGCTCATAAGAATAAAAACGAAACGTGTCAAATTAGAAATATAAATAAAATAGCAATAAAATACCTCAAACGGATTTGTTTTCGTGTCATTGTAAATCAGATACGGATATTGTTTGATAAATGAAGAAAAAAAAAGGTAGGTATCATAAATCACCGAAGAATACCAACTATACCTACCATACGTACATTATACGAGGCAAGTACAACGTAATATTTCTTAACGAGAGAAAAATAATGAACCAAGTTGATTAAAACCAAGAGAAAGATTCGTTTTATTTTCAACATTCAGCGGAAAATGAAGGAAAAATTATCGTTTGCCATGCAGCAGACAGACGAAACACTTGAAAGTTGAAAGATTCAAGTAGGTACATACAGTACGTAAGATGCAACTCCAACGACAATGTGAAAATAAATCCAGGCAGCATATAACAACCCTTGAGAATTGCGTTTAAATTATACTTCACTTTTGACAATAGAGATGAGTAACCAGACAGACCCACATACACGAAGGATAAATTATACCCGGATGTTTCAATTGAGAAAAAAGCTTCATGTAAACGGGCTTCACGTTGAAGTTATAAAGTACATTGTGAAAAATAATCCCAAGGATAAACACTTCTCGGTACAGATGCCTTATACCTACTAAATTAGCTGTAAATTGAAATAAATTACGATAGCGAATACGAACAAAAACAAGTATCAGTTCGGTATGATCGATATTTTCGTCTGAATACGCGAGTAAAAGTTCGGTGTACTCTTTTCATCTGCAATATGTAAATCAAAAGTTTAAAAGGCCGGCTAAGAAAAAAATCAATACTGCAAAGATGAATCAGAACTGGAAACCCGAATCAGCTGATTACAACATCTGGTATGTTTCGAATAGGGTAGATGAGAACAGATAGGGAAAGTTGGGGCATTAAATTTCGATATTTTACGCGGAATTATCGCAGCGTGGTTTTTTTTATTGCTTTGCACGAGTACAACAGTGACACACTTACCCATTAAAGATAACAAATAATCGGTATCTTGGTACCTATCTGATTGTGATGGCACTTTCTCCCAAGTCGATGTTATTCCGTCCAGACAAATTTCAATGAAAAATGTAAAACACGAACGAGAAATGATCAATGAGGGAGGGTACCATATTTATTTTACATTATAAAACACTCCCATCAATTAATACCACGACCTTAAGTTGGGTACTAATTTTTTGACAATCATTTTACGAGTTTTGCTAACATTCATTTTTCATCATGAATAAAATTTCAAATACGATTCCAGAAAAAAAGAAAACAAACCAAGGTAATTAGCTGATTTTTCCTATTCTATAGGCAGTATAAAAAAATCTACATTTACGTCAGAGATACAAACAATGAACAGGTAGATATTACTATTTAAACAAATAATAAGTAGGATATAATACAGCATATAGCTAGCTATATCAGCTTCATTTTGGGAAATATTTTTTGCCTTTCAAAAGTGAAAAATTGTAATAACAAATTTTCTAAAACCCTGTGTTTCTGAAAAAAAAAAATAATAAAAAAATACTCTCGGGCTATAATTTATGACGTACCAGTTAAACTGTAAACGTGATATTTAACAGCATAGTACAAACACAACCTGTTGTTTGGCAATGAAAAATCATTGCAGTCATGTTAAGAAATATCGAATCGGTTGGAGTAAGTTTTTGATGCAAAAATTTATGTTTTCAATCATCAAATAACGATTAATAATTCATAATTTACAAAAAAATCTAGTCACAAAAGAACAAATAAACGATACGTGACGTCGTTTATAAGATAAATATAAAAACAGACATTGCTTACCATTTTAAAAATTCAGGTGCTGGAAGTTAAAGTTTACAAAACACAAACAAAATAAATACCAATGAAAAACGTTATTTAAAATTGTACCGTAATCGATGAGTGATCTGATATTACAAATAACGCGACATAGAATCGGTATAAAATTGCTTAATAATTTAATATTAACGTTAAAAAAGAAAGAAAAATAAATACAGATAACAAAATCACTAACACCTGGAACAAACAGTCGAGACAAACACAACAACGTACAATGAGGGAACGCGATCAACCAACGTATGGTTAGGTAAAAACGAAGTTCTGCCAGTGTACGTGGTTAAAAAAATCCTTCTCTTTGGTCACTATGTTTCTCTATTTATAGGCTTTTAGATTTATTCAGTCGAACGCTATCGTAAAAAGATTCACAATACATGTCTCTAAGAGTTCAAATTTATAAAATTTAGCTTCATTCGTGAAGCAATAAAAAGCAAGAAGAAATATATTATAACAAGTAGAATTTGACGAAAAAAGTTGATAAACGTGGCAACATTGAAATACGTCTGCATTGAACATGAACAAGTTCTTCCTCTTTCATACTGTAGTATGGTATATCATGGCCTGGGTCTTGCCGATAGTGAACATTCTTTCATCTATTCTTATTTACAAGATGAACTAGACAGACGACTCCAGACTAGACTGAAACTATTGTGGTATTGTAGCTGTAGGTGACAGAAATCTTCATTTTCGATGCTACAATAACAGTGCATATTTGTTATTGTCCTTGACAGAACTTGCAATCCGATGAGTAGTTTCCCACTAAAATGATGCGTTTTTGGTATAGATATGTACAGAAATGAATAATAATGCAAGAATAAAAGTGTGCGTCGTGGAATTGAATTTGATTTTCCCCTTAATGTTGGGTTTAGCACTTGAAACTAACATCAGTATCAAGTCCTGCCTACATTATAAGTACAATAAACGATGAATAAAGAAGACAATCGTACTCATATGATTCATCCCTCAGTTCAGACCTTTATTGAAATATAATCCTCTGAGAATAATCAAACGAGAATATCACGTTGTGAAGAAAATGAATGTATTTTTGCTGGTGTAATCACTGCTGTTGATTTTGCCATTTTTTGCTGATAAACTGATTTGGATCACCTAAATTGGTACGAAGACATGCACCATAACTATTCGTTTTTATCCCTATTATGTGAATTATTACTGATATAAAATCAGATTCTTCTTCTTCCTATTCTTTTTTTACATTTAAGTATAAGTGTACTCACATACTAAAAGCTGAAGCATAGGTATCTTCACATAAGGCTTTGTCATTTATTTCCAACGTTGAGAGTCGGTACATATCTATTTAAAAATAAACTTTATAATGATCTGTTTCAAATGAAAACGAAAAAAAAAAGTAGTATCATCAAAAAAGCTATCGCTTAAAATGGATCCTTCGAGTTCCTTCTAGAATACATATTTAAGTGCATAGACGTGAAAGATTTTCAAAACAAAGAAGAAATGAATCAATGCGTTTTCATTTTAAGGAAAAAAGTTGGAGAAAATCTGTCAAGTACCTAGACCTACATGTGTCCAAACAACGTTACATATTCGATACTTTAGTCATTTACAATAAATGGTTTCCAGCTTGACAAAAAAAAAATGTAAAAAAAGGTCAAGGGCGACTTCGCTATTTTTTCTTTATAAATCCAATGACTTTTAGTTACCCATCATAAAAAAAATATTGTGAAACGTTTGAAACAATGTACGTCACATGCATTTTACTTGTCAAGTTGAGGATAAGTATTTAGAAGGTTGAAAACTAAACTACAACCAATGTGATTAAATTTTTCACTAGCTTCTATTTTCAAAATTTAAGTGCTAAAAAAATTTTTTAATTTGAAGTAAGTGGGTAGTTATACGAAATATAAAATTAAAAAACAATTCGTTAAAAGTCTACAATGTAAAAATATATGTACTTGATAAACTTGCCAGACAATTCATGAAGTAAAACAACAAAATGATATCAACAAAACAAAAGTATATATTTCATTCAACCCCAAATTAATATGAAAGATATAGGTAGGTGCTAGGTGGAGGTATACAAATTGCTATGTCATGGCTATGTTAAATACAAGTCATTTATTTAGATTTAGCTTTTGTCGTGGGGATAGATGTAGTTCCTCCTAAAGCTTTTCTTCGTTGCTGGAATAGATGTCTGTACATTGTTACTACTCCTGTAAAAAATAATTAATTAATAGAAAAATTTTATTAAATACATTTACTTGATAAAAAAAATTACTATTTCATTTTGTTTTTGAATTACCTTGAATTGTGATTAGCATCATTAATATAATTAAATGTCTATAGCCGATGGTAACATTAGCTGAAGGGACTTTGTACGTCCATTTATTTGCGTAAAGTGACTGAATTATGTATTGTCCAAGTAATTCTCCACTTACACCGATTGGAATCAGTACAATAAATGCTGAGTATCTAGAGGTAAAATTAATGTCGTTAGTGAGGTTTTATCATTGAGTAAGATTATTTTATTGAAAATATAAATGAATTTATAACTAAAAATTTTTTGAATGTATCGTTTTAAGATAATTTTTGAATATCTTTTGTAAGAAAAAAATTATTAAAATCAATGCAGGTAAGTATATGAAATTAAAACCAAGAAACATGCTGTAAATAACCTATTTGTAACTTTAAACTGGCAATAAAACCTGAAAAGTGAAAACCTTGGAAAACTTTTCATATTATTTCAATGAATAAAAATGATTATAATAAATTAAAGTCAAATAATGGAGGTGATTTATGATGTTGGCTCAGTATGACTCACATGACATGATAATCGAAAAAATTAGCGTTTCATCATTTTGATGATTTTAGCCATACTTCGTACCTAATATCAAATTTTTCCTATATTTTCTTTAAAATTTTGAGTAGATATTTAGATAAAAGCTAATACGATGTACTACACAGCATATAGGTGGCTACTGGCTTGGCGCCTACGAATGGATGTAAATTTATAACACGCATATGTACATATTATTCACTTGAGTGGAGGATTTCATTTTATGATTTTTTCAAGTTACGTATGGGGAATAGTAAATAATATCTTTAATCATCTTACCTTAGCCAAGTAACAACATGCGGTACGAAATTTAATTCTTTGAAGATGTGAAAAGCATATCTGGTAATTTCAGCTCCGCACCATGCAAACAAAGTCATAGGAACGCCAATTGTGTCAACATCGGATGGCAATAAATTAAAAACTCCAAAAGCATTCAATAAACGAAATAATATTTGCATCGCAGTTATCATAATACTAGTTTTGACGAAGCCTACTGCTACATGAACAATCTGTAATATTTAAAATTTCATAATTAAAATAAAACCTTTGACAGATAGTAAATACGTTATGTATTTGGTACTATAAACTAATCGTTTGTCTCATTACTTCTAATATTGCAGCAACTTGAAAGGTAGCAACTGGTATAAACACATAATTCCACAATTTTCCTCGCCGATATTCTTCATTCACATAAAAAGTTACAAATAAGTAAGCAATGTAACACCATCTAGAATAAGGCACATACAATAAAATTATAAAAATGTAAAACTGAAGCTCTCTAAGCTTGACTTATTTTATTTTAATTATGATTATTATACTTAGATAATGGTACATTGAACATTTTTCATTTTTCAAGTATTCATAAACCAGTTTTTGCCGATAGTAAAATTAATTTCAAAAAAAGAAATACCGACTTCATTTCGACCTAAATGCTTATAATATTATTTTTGGAAGAAGATTCCTTCAAAAAACGTATTCTTTATCCTAAATATACGACGATAAAATATCTCGATATGTAAAATCAAAACTTATAAGAATGTGAATGATTCAGAATGGAACGCAAATAGCAGTCAAGGAATTCCTCTCAACTACCGAGATTTTTTTCAATATTACAAAAATATTCATCTTAATTACAATTTACTTACCCTATCAACTGCGTTAAATTGTATAGGAATAAATATTTCTTCAAAAGTGCGCTAGGTTCTGATTTATTTCGTTTAGGTGGCATGTTTTCATAAAATCTAAATCAAAAACAAAATATACTTAGGCACTGTACCGCAAATCACACATTCATTCTATTTTAAAATATATTGTTATAATTTAGAAAGCCACTCAAATATCTAATGAACACAATTCTATTCGTACCTGAGAACAATTTATCGTATCTGCTTGCTTCCGACAATACTGAATAACGGAACCTGTTTACCGAGAAAACGTAGAAAGCACAAGCAACCGCAACGCTCACTCGGTCATTAACAAACGAGTACCTAACTCTGATTTTTGACACCGGTGTGAACTCTGAGGTAAATAGCGATTTTAAAACCTCAAAATCATGATGAACAAATACAGATATTTTTGGGTAAATAGCCTTGAGTAGGTATGAGGTACGTTAATTGTACGCACTCAACATTCTCACTGATGAAATTTACGCAAATTTAGAGGAATTTATTTCATTTCTGTTACACCCCGTTGTTTTCTTCATTTACAGAATTAAGTGAGAGAACCTTTTATAAAATGGTTACATTTGAATCAAATTATACATCACAACTATATTCAAATTCTTAGAAGTGTGCTCATAATTTTATAATGATTTGAGATGAGAACATTCAAATCGATTGATTTTATTGGAAGTAAAGAGCTGACATAATAAGAACAACTCTGTTCGCCGTAGTCTATATCGCCAGCCTTTAATATTAAACTGAGTGTAGGTACATTAAAAATTCAATCGTCATGATTTTACATTAGAATTGAATTCAACCGTTTATATTTACATACAAAACTGATTATACAGTAAGTTAAATAATTAAAAATTATAATAAGCAGTTTTTAGACATGACAGTATTTGGTATTGCTTACACTTACCTACTTGGTTAGGTGGATACATGAGCACATTTCTAAGCATAAACTAATATAATGTACCTAAGTGCTCAACAAAGTAAGTATGTTTCTATGTACATGCGGAAAATAGTATTTATTGTGCCTTGGAATTTTGTCATGCTTACACATTTCCATAGACAAGTGTGCATTAGTGGGTATGATATGTATCGAGTTGATTTTTTGAGCAAATAATTTTTCAATTGGAGAGGGGGATAAGATGAAATTAAAATAAGTATCTGACATAGCCAAAAATGGTCACAATTTCATTTTCTCTGTACGTTCACTAAATTTACAGTTTTCAAAATTGAAATATTTTTCATTATGAATATTCTAATTTTTATATCATGAAGTGGTGCGCGAATTAACTTATGTTATTTCATCAATTTTCCATCAAGGTGGGGCATGGGGTGGACATGTGGGTACATTAAACTGAAAAGTCATCAACTATTTGTAACAGATAAACTGAATCCAACGGAAAGGCTACAAAAAACAAAATGAAAAGTTTTGATTATTGATTTTAAAAATTTTGAGTTGAAGAAAAGTGATGGTGTATAATTAGGAATGCTAAAATCTAGACTAGCAATAGGTGCTCAAAGAACATGAAAAATGGTAAAAGGGTAATGGTGTATCAACTGTAATAGCATTACTGAATAATGATTGGGGACTAGATCTAAAAGTAAGGGATAGAAGTAAACTATACTTAAACAGTCAATTAGAAATCAAGGAGGCCTCAGGCCTATTTTGAGTTCTCCTTCCGGCTCCTACCTCCTAGCAGAACTGATCAAATTTAAAATTTAACCCATAAATCAGTACAATATGTACATTGTACAAGTACAAACATAGATGACTAGATTTATATTCCGTGGTAATCCGTATTTCTTATTCCTTTAGTCCGTTTTTCTTATCCTCGTTTCATGTCTCTCGAATCTTATATTCCTTATTCACTACTTCCTTGAGTCGGTCATCGATCATTTTGATCTGGAGATTTTCGATCCTATGTCATTGCTGTCAAAAGAATGCCGATTCGTCGCCGGATACCAGTTCCTCCAATCAGTGACACGGTACAGCAAATTTTTGATGGGCAAACGTGTAATTACTACGTAAATACGAAATAAAATTCGGTTCTTTACGCTTAACATGAATTCTTAACCCCTCCACCTGTCGAATACGTAACGGTAGATTGTTGGCAAGATTGCTCTGGGTTTACACGTTATCACAAGGTGAGCCAGTAGTCTTGCAAGTTTGTAAGTGAAAAGGTAGGGTTGTCTGGTTAGTTAACCATGTTATTCAATTATTCATCGCCAATTGGATTACAGTAGTGAAATTATAACGCGTCTTTGCGAACCGCTACACTAAATGTGCCATTATTTTACGGAATATAATATTTCGTAAAGTTGAACTTTCGCTCGCCAAAAATGGCTACTGATAAGAGCAGCAGAAAAGAACCCCGAAAAGAACCTGGGGTGTTAGTCAAAGGATATCTTGTTTTGTACAACGTCGCTCAAGTTATAGGGTAAGTTATTATTTTACTCGTACATAATTCTATAATAAGTACAATAGTTAAATTCACGATTTATTATTTGATAACCTGTACACTGTGCTCTTACGTTCATGCTGAAACTAATCAGAATATCACTTCTCTTTGCATGCACTTCGTTTCGATAACATTATCTCAATCG
This sequence comes from Ferrisia virgata, assembly GCA_900060175.1. Taxonomy (NCBI): domain Eukaryota; kingdom Metazoa; phylum Arthropoda; class Insecta; order Hemiptera; family Pseudococcidae; genus Ferrisia; species Ferrisia virgata. The sequence goes on from FIZR01018030.1 coordinate 14,055, forward strand.
GGCTACGTATTTACTCAGCGTGAATCTCAATACCTTTATTTCATTGTGTTATGATTTCAATACTCATATCTATTAGTACTGTATTGCGAAAAAAAAAAAAAAAAATTGGCCACCCATCTTCGTTTAATTCTCCACCGTGACTGTATCTAATCTGCAGAACTAGTGTACATTTTCTATCAATATGATGATTTTTTTTCTTATTTATTTAGTTCACAAAGTTTTTGTGTAAGGGATGAAGCTTTAGGTCATTCTTATCTGTCATTAAATAATCTATATAACACTTGAAGTTGACCTTTACTTAATTAGATATCAATGCGTTTGTATATAAATCTGTTCAATTAAGTAACACGATAAGAAATCGCGTATACGTTGTGTCGTTTTCTGATCCATTCTTTAGCAGTTTTCATTGAACTAATGGTTGCCAAAATATATCCAATACATTTACGTTACGAAATGTAATTTACTACACGCGATTAGTTCTCCGAACGAAAGGTTGAATACAATGTTTGTGTTGACGAACATTTCAATCCTTTCAGTTTACCTTTACATCACATTTACATATTGTATGTAAATATTAACCACTGAATACCGTCGAAGTAATTTAATGAGATACCTTTACAAAATGTGCTAATCAGTCGTCGTGTCGATATTTTCTTCAGATGGAGTTATTTACTGTACCAAATCGTAACTTTCTATTTGACTGGAGAATATCAGAAGAAAAAATTATGGCACCATGTTAGCACAACTGTAATAATCTTTCAGAATGCTGCGTTATTGGAAGTAAGTATACCGGCTTCTTAGATTTTTGTCCTGAGAGCCAGATATGAAAGTTAATTGACGAAAAAACGAGTATGAAAAATGTATACTTACTTTGATCAGTTAATGAGAAAAGTGTAAAGTAATTATATTCAAGGTCTTGACAACCGTTCATAAAGGTCAATAATTTAATGTACGTTAGGTAAAAGTATATGTACATATACCTAAGTAGCAGCTGGGTTGAATTTTCAAGTATTTTACACTGACGTAAATAAAACTCGGAAGAATTAAATCTTTATTGTCTACGTCGATAATTACCACATTTTGGAACTCACTATTGGCGAATAAGAACTGTTCCGCCGGTTATTCCCATTCTGATGTCATCGAATGAAAAAATAATTTTCTTTTTAGATTTTACACACGATCTTCGGATTTGTGAGGTCTGGTGTTTTCCTAACCGCAATGCAAGTTTACTCAAGAGTACTCGTTGTTCTCGGAGTACTAATCGCCATTCCTGCATCTCAAGACTCAATCGGCGTTCCTTTAGCTTTAGTATGCTGGTCTATTACCGAAATTATAAGATACTCTTTTTATGCTCTTGGTATTCTTAACGCTGTACCTTATTTCTTGCTCTGGTGCAGGTACGTAATCAAGGTTTTACTGCATACGTGTCACATGTCATTCTCGTTTACGATTTATCGTGTTTAAAATTTTATACATTTTAGGTACACATTTTTCATCGTTTTATATCCGTTCGGTGTCAGCGGTGAATTACTGTGTATGTATGCTGCGCAAGCATATGTCGCCGAACATAAAAACTTTACCATAGAATTACCAAATGCTATGAATTTCACTTTCAGCTATCAGTATTTCTTACTGATCAACATGATCGGTTACATTCCAGGTATTAAAAATTATTACCGTACAATTTAAAGTAATTTCAAAAGTGGTGAATATTTTTCATCTATTGTTGTATGTTTCAGGATTCCCTCAACTTTATTTGCATATGTTCACGCAGCGTAAGAAAATTATTGGTGGTTCATCTGATAGAGAAAAAAAGTCGAGTTGAACTTGACTTCTTCCTGACGAGTACTCCTTCTATTTTTTTTGTTATGTATTTTTGTTGTTGTTACTTTTAAATTATATTTTCTTCATTTACTCCTTATATGCGTATATAAAATTGAAACTTTTCAACTGGTGACCTTTTAGGTATGGTTAGATTCAAGTCGTACAAATGATCAATTGTTGTAATTTTTATAATGTTGTAAAAAAATTTTAAATAAAAATTTTGATAATTTTTATTCTTATACGTTTGTATAAATGATTTTCATGCGTGTACAGGAATATAGAACGCGAGTAAATGGTAAGAGATATACAATACATCGTTCTAATATGAAATTTAGTCTCTTTTAATATTATATAACAATTGACAGTTTACACGAAGTATAGCATGCATGTGTATAGAACGGTTACGTTGAATAATCTTACTTTTACGTAGGTAGGTTGTAAAAAGTGAAATTAAGAACAGGTTTTTACGTATTACACTCGTACTCGATCCACTTGGTTGTTCATTCGAAAGAAACCAGTGAATGGTAATTTGTGTATTTTTCAGGTAGTTGAATATTATGTAGTTGTAAATCGTAATCGAAACATTAAGAAAAACATATAAAAGATACGTAGAGTACTCAAAAAGAAATAATTATTCCCTGAGATCAATAAAGAGCTTCACAATTACGTTTGAATAGCTCACAACACTGTCCCATATTAATAAACGAGAATTGAACTAAAGCATCAAAAACGTACAGTACATAATACAAAGTAATATTCATAGATGAAATTTAATTTTTTTTACTGCGCACAAAGATTGCGAGAATTTTTCGAGTCCATGATAGAGAACGAAACTGATAGTAAACTTCTACTGTCGGAAGTTGCTAGAAACATGTATATTTATGTGATATACTAAAAAGATAAAAATATTCAAAAATGGACGTAATCAGTACCTGTCGGTAATACATTTTAAATAAATGCGGATTATCTCACTGAGAAATAAGTACGATAAATAACTTGAAAATACAATATAATCGTCATATCACTTTGGAATTGGATTTTTTCGACGCGTAAATCTGAGCAGCTTCTTTTTCCAGTTCAACTAATTGTTTACGTAATTGAATGGCTTTGGTTTTCAATTCTTTGTTTTCTTTCACAATGGTATCAATTTTATTCCAAATCGTCTTTTCTTTGGTCAGATCTATAGACCATCTAAGAAACAAGTCTCGCCATAATGTCTGCAAGTAAAAATGACAGGTATCGAGATTACTTCAGTTTTTAGCCATTCTAAAACCAACGCATTACTGATTTCGTATTACCAAGCTCATTGGTGCGACCGATGGCCATACTATTTTATTACTAGGTACGTAAACTGGGTTTAATAATTTTTCTAAGATATCGAAACGATTAACGTACGACCAGAGGCTGACTGTTTTCTCGGGTAGTTCTAACATTTCTCTGTCAGCTTCGCAGTTACCAAGAAAAGTACCTAAAACATAACAGCAATTAGGAGGAAAAAAAAACACGAACACGAATTGAATAGATTAAAACGCAATACCATATTCCGAGGAAATCGAGTGCTCGAAAAGTAATATCAAAAATGAAGGTGAAAATTCGAAACTACAGATGAACTGGTTTTGAATTTGCCACACGCAGTCTAGAAATAATAAAAATGTTGCACCATGAGATTTCGTTCGGCCTGTACTGTTTGTCGAGAAACAACCTCTGGTGTGCCTAAGCTGAAAAGGATGACCAGCTTGAAGCCATTCTCTTTCAATTAACGCTTGGAAACTGTTGATATAAATACTTCAAAATAAATCACGAATATGGACAACTAATTGATAATAATGCAAACTGACCCTCTCATAGTTCGACAATCAGGATTCAGAATAACTTGAGCAATTGAAGTAACCAGTAAAGTACTATCAGTTCCTTCGGATCCATGAACTAAAACAGATGATCCTTCCTAGAAAAAAGGTTTAATGTAAAAGAAAAGTCAGAAAATAAGAGTTATAATTATAAAATAAAGCGAACCTGATCTAAACACTGAGCAGTAAGACAAGCACAATTCAACGCTTCTCTAATATATGTTAACCAATTGGAAGACTCTAGACGAGAGGACCATCTATCCATTGAACTAGATTTATCGTTACAGGCTGAACAATTTATTAAAAAAATGATCCATTTCGTACGACAATAGATAAAAAAATGAAAAAGTTATTACCATCGACTAGTTTAGATAAACTGTCTAATAACATTTGATGCCTTTCAACAGGTTTTTGTATTCTTCTCCATTGAGGATAGTGAACTTCGACTTCGTAACCAAATCCTCGGTTCTGAATTAAAGCAAATTATTAAAATTTATCGCAGGAAATATATTTCGTTCGGATATACTTTCTACCTTGGCTACTTGAGCAATACTTTGGCTTCGGGTATCAATTATATAACCTCGTTTTCCAGGTCCTAAAACAGCATTTAAAAGTCTTTCGTCTTCTTTACATCTTTTATTCGATGGTCCGACTAGGGGTTGACTACTTCGCATTAAAACACTCTATAAAATAATAAAATGAATCTTCATTCTACATCAATTATCAAAAAATTTCTCACAACTAATGAACTTACACCGCCGCTGTGACGATAACTAAGAACAGGAAAACGCCCACCTTCGCGGAATTTTGCCGACATAACTATTGTCTCGTCGTCAATATTTTTTGGTACCACTAAAACGCACGGATATGTTGGACAAATCTAGCAAAATAAGGCACGTTTATCAAAATTACGAATTCAAAACAATAAGTAAAATAAAAATATACGATTTACAAACATCAAAATTTTGATTTATATGAGTAATTCTCCATTCTTCTCCTAATGTAAGTTTGGTGAACTCCGCTTCTGGCCTATACGCAGTCCAGCCATCTTCAATAATTGAATTTGTAGGTCGATAATAAAATGGATACATAAGCAAGATATTATCTACGAAAGATGTTCAGCGTAATGTAAATCAGCTTGTTGTTTGTTGATAAAAAAAAAATGAAAAATACTCACTGACTGATATGATAGCCTCGATGGTTGCAGCAGCATTGTTTAAATCATCAGTTTGCCCAATATCTAATTTGACCAGACGGAAATCTTTACACTTAATTATCAAACTACCGCCGTTTAAATTATTCGGTTTACGTTCCACTACATCTATATTTTGATGCATCAACTGCGAAATAGACGTGAACAATACAAATAATTGCACAATAAAGAATATTTTTCAAGAATAAGTATTCACCAAAAGTTCATCGATCCCTTTCTTACGCGACGATAAGATTAAGTGATGCCCGGTAATGCACATAGTTCCGTCCACAGGCTGTTTATATGGACATGCATGCATAATTACTCTGTCTACCTGAGACACTAAAATCAAATCCACAAAATCCATGATATGTTTCTGATCTGAAAAATGAATTTATTGTAATAGTAGAATTATAATACGGCGTTAATAAGAAAAATTTGTGAAGGTACAAACTTTTCAGATCTGGTAATAATTTTGTTAATTGGATGAGCCGAACGTAGCAAAACTATAACCATACGAAACACGCGTGATTGTTGATCGGTTATCCAAGATATTACCTTCGAAACATTTTTAGAAGATGTAGAAAACTAGTAGCCATTGTGACTGAAAAAACAAGCAGATAATGAATTTTATAATAAATATGCACAAAAGATTATAAGAACTGAAAACGTAGAAAATTTCCCATACTTCTCTCAGTATTCTTTTATCTTCATTTCAGTTGTTTATATTTTCGTTTTCATTCCGATATTCGAATGATAACCCGCAAAATACAAAAATATACGTTAATTTTAACAAAACGAGTGTTAATTTTTTTGAAGCGTTGATCCAGGGAGATCCAGGTTGATGAAGAGTTTTATTAATTTAAAAAAAAATTACATTTCAGTTTGTTCGCAAAAACTAATAAATTTACACAGTGACTATAAATTACACAATAAAATTGTACATCATGTCAAACGTACTTCTGAATTTTCATGATTCCACTATGACTGAAAAATTGAAATTAAAAATATCATTTCTACTTTCATTTTCCGTAGTTCTTAATTTTTATTTATAACATTTTTCTTATGTATACTTATACCTCGATTATAAGAATTTATAAATAAAATAAATATCATTATGATTCCACTTTGGAGGTACGTATTTTCTCTTTGTTTAAAGTGAAGTAGGTACTACTTAGAGATACCACTATTTTGCATTTTAAAACTTAAATTTGAAATTTGTTTAAAATTTGATGTTGAATTGTATCAAACTGTTCCCTCTGAAAGCTGCTATTCAAATTGAATGCCTTCAAAAAGATTTAAGATCCTGCATTCAAATTTGAAATTTCTTGAATAAACTTTCATGGTAAAGTAAGAAAATAAAAATAAAATAATAAAAATAATATTACTAGAATTTCAATTTTATGACCTTATCCAACATGACGTCACTATGACTATCAAAACGAGTAATAACTGTAATAACCGTAACAGTGATACGGTTATTGTATGACAACAGGACAACACTTTGCAATGCAATGTGGGAGATCAAAGTTTGCATATCGAAATTTTCGTTCAAGTTGTCCTTTCCGTTTTCTAGAACATTAAAGTTGAAATTGCTTTAAAAATTAGAAATACGTGTATAATTAAATAAGTTATGGCCGCTAAACGTCGCGCGGGTACTCAGTTGACCCAAGATAATTGGGACCAAGAAGAGGAACCAGAAGAAGTCGGTGTATTCGAAAAAGCGTCAGAAGATATTTTAAAGAACCGAGTTATCAAAACAGCTAAACGAAGAGGTATTGCCGCATCAAGTGAAGAAAGTAGTACTGGTACCAAATCATTATTCTCAGGTTTTAGCGGTTTTACTTCCTCAAATTCTAGCAACGGTCCTAAGACATTTTCGTTCTTATCTAGCGCCAAAACGACTGATAACACTCCAGCTAGTAATAGTAAAAGTTCGTCTTTGTCTTATTCTTCCAATAGTAACAATTTAGAAGCAGTCAAGAGTGCTGGAGATGCTTCCAGTCAATCGTTTTCATTTTTATCGAAATCAAAATTACCAAATGGTACTGATACTGAAGAAACGAAATTTCCAGCTTCGTTTTCAATGAAAACAAGTGGTGCTTCCGATACCAGTAAATTGTCGTTTTTCTTACCTGATAAATCTAAGAAAGAATCAGGCGAACCACCTAAATTTCAAGAATTGTCGAAACAGTTGAAAAAAAAGGATGACAATTCGCCTAACAAAAACACTGCTGTTGGTAGCAATAATTCTGACAAAAGTGCCGAAGAAATATTTTTACGAAAATTAAAATCGCTGAATTTATTATGCGCCGAATGGATACTCGAACATTTGAATGAAAATCCGCATTATATATTGACTCCAGTATTTGACGATTATAAAAAACACCTGAATCAATTGAAAGAAGAACGCCAAGTAAATAACGCAACTTCAAGTAAAAAAGCTAAAGTAGAAATGAAAGTAAAAGCAGAAGTAATGCCTCCTCCTTCGACGCCGTTTAAAGCTCCAGATTTTAAAGAAAGCTTATCAAAAGTTGATTTCGGCTCTTCTTTCTTCAATAAATCTTTACCTCCGTCGCAACCTGAACTACTGTTCGGTAATAATGAAGCTAAACCTACATTCGATTTTAATAAAATTACGAAATCCGAATCCGATAACGTTTTTAAACCTACATCAACACCAATGTTCAGTTTTGGTTCCAATGCCACACATTCGGATTCTAAGACTGATATTCCTGTCGAAACAGAAAAGACCACAACAACTCCTGCTTTCAGTTTTACTGCTACTAATAGCGTCAATCAATTTAAAAATCCATTTTTCAATCCCACCGCCACTTCCGCCAATAGTGAAGATAGTAAACCTACTGATGGCGATGAAGATAGTGAAGATAAAGAATCAGAACAAAAAGTCGAACCAGTCACTATCACTGAAGAAGGTTCGGTCTATGATAAAAAATGCAAAGTTTTCATTAAGAAAGATCAAAATTATGTTGACTACGGCGTGGGTATGTTATTCTTGAAATTGGTCGGAGAAGAAAAAAAGTGTCAACTAATTGTTCGGGCTAATAATACCCTAGCTAATATCATAATAAATGTCCTCATTTCTAGTAATATACCTTTACAAAAACAAGGAAAAAATAATGTTATGATTGTTTGTTGTCCGACTCCGGATGCCAAACCATCTGTCGTTCTTTTAAAAGTTAAAACATCGGAAGATGCAGATCAGCTCTTAGAATTAATGAATAAGTATAAAAAATAAATTTTTGATCAATTTATGAAATTTTGTGATATTTTAATTACACTAAAAAGTAACGATTGAATTTTAAGTTGAATTTTTTAAATTTTTAATGAATCGACTTTTGCTGTGATTATTTGTTATTTATTTTTTCCCATAATTAAAAATCTGTCTAAATTATAAACTTAAAAAAAAAATCAATCTTTTAATTTTATTTCAAAAAAAATTCCTGATATCCTACAGGGAATAGGGAAACTGATACCTTTTATTCTAAAACTGAATTTAGATATTATTCATTTCTTACAAAACATAATTAAATCTTATCCTATTTTGGTTACCTTTCAATTTTGAAGAATTTATTCAATAATTTTGAAAATGTTCCTTATTTTAAAAAAACTTGAATTTTAATTTTGATTTTTTGTACACATATTTTTCTCGTGTAAATTATATTATTAACGATAGTAATTATTTTAGTGGAAGTACAGTGTATTATTTATGACATCTTTTTGTTGCTTTGCAAGTTATGTATAAAGGTGCGTTTTATGGTCATTTTCATTCTGTCAAAAAAATTTTTCAGTTGTACGAAGTAGATTTTTATTTTATTTTTGCTAAATTTGTTAATTTTTCTACATCTCTTCTCCACAAGCTTGAAGTTGAATCATAATAGATTATACAGGACTAGTTCTTATTTGTACTTTCTATTTCAATACTAAATACCATGCCATTTTCTCCGTTGTGAAAATTATTCACTTGTAATTTTCATATCCAAATAAAAATATTTCATTTCCAATAGTAGAATTAATTTTATTTCACGGGTAAATATCAGTGTATGACATGAAAAAGATTTTTATTACAAAACACATGAACACAATAAATAAAAAGGTAAACTGTAAAAACGTTGGTGAATTTAGGAATGATTTAAATACGTAGGTTGGTATGAGGCATAAGTAAAAAAAAAAAACGAACATTTACAAACAGTTTTTAAAAATTTGAATTTTAGAAAAGTACAAAACAATGATATACAATCATTTTCATCTTTTGAGCAATAAAGTAAACATCACAATAACTACAAAATTGAATTCAAAAATTTATGAGATATAAATTTCAGTAGTAACGCTGGTAATCAAAGGACAACTTATTTCACTATTTTCCGCCATAACAGGTAAAACTTGATTTGTTACACGAGTTATCAAAGGCTGTAACTGATCTATTTTCAGTTCTTTCCAACACTCTCTTAGAGTGTCTTCGGCAGCTTTAACCGGTCTAATGCTTTTCAAGTGAGAGGGTATTTTCAATGTTAATACGTAGACAGCTTCTCTTATTTTTGGATTGTATTCGTCGACGAGGGAATGGAATCCTTCAGCTAATTTAGCAGGAATATGTTGTACATCCGTGATAACGATGATTTTGTGTTTTTCAAGTGTATTCGCAATCTTTTCGATCAATTCGCCAGGGTCTTTGATTCGAGATTCTGTTAGTAGAGAACCATTTAAAAAACTCCAACCGTGTTTATCTAATATAAAGCTAAAAATAAAAACAATTATGACTTGCATTGTCTACAGTAAATCTAAGGGTTTGAAAAAAATAATTCACCTGTTAGCTGCAGTAGTAATAATCTCCACTATACAGGAAGATGGGTGCATAGAATTCTCATCATACGTTAAGAGATATACCGCTGGTTTTTTCGGATCATTTGATAATCCTTTTAAACCGGTCGAAATTTGAACCCATAGATTTTCTGATTGAGATGGAAATTTATTACGTTTTTCCATTAAATGAGGCTGTAGTTTGGTAAATATACTCTTCCATTCTTTTCTTGAAGTGATGGAATTATCTTTTCCGACAAACGGAAGATAATTGAATCTATATGCTAGTATTAATCCCAAAGCGAAGAAAATTAAAGGCATAAATATCGTATTCTCTGTTTGAACAATGAACAAACAAACAAACAAATTAACAAAAATGTTTGATCTATAATAACACTTATATATATTGCTATAATTTTCTTACTTTGCCAAGCGCCTTTGTGGTAGGTTTCGTCAGTTCGTGAATGATTTAAAGGACTAGAACGATGACCTTAAAATAAAATAAATCACTTAATAATGCTCTTATTCGACATTATAAATTTAAAACGAGATTAGTGCAGAAAATTTGCTCACTTTTTGGAGTATCTTCGGAATAAGTTTCTTGAATTCGTAAACCAGCTGCTAGAGGACTAGACCGGCGACCTTAAAATAAAACAAGACATTTCAAAAGACTATTCTCTTATCATATTAACCCATATAATAAAATTAAATATACTGAAGTATTACTTATGATGATTTCTTCGCCACCATCTTCTTCTGAATCCTCATCATGTGTAGAAAATTCAGGCGAATCGGGTAATTTGGGATACTAAAAAATATACACGATATTCATTTTCAAACGAAACATTTGTCAAAGAGAAAATAAAAAAATTTATTCACCAGGTTTTGATAGCTCTCATCTTGCTTCTTTTCCATCGCAAATGACATTGTAAAATTAAAACTAAATTATGGAATGTTACAAGGAATTTAAAATAGAAAAATTTGCATGCCGAAGTAAATCTTCCGTTGTTCCGTATTATTATATCCGGCGATTACGATAATCAAATCGGTAATCGGATTTTATTCAAAAAAATAATGCTTCTCCTTCTTTCACATTTTTTCAATTTTTTTGCAATGTTGCAAAAATATTTGTAAACAAAATCTTATCAAGAAATCCAAGTGTGTACTTATTTCGCAAATAGTCGAAGCATTTTTTGTACTACGACGACAATCGTACTTCTTTTCTATTCCCTTTCTCTGCCTTCGACCAAACTTCCCATTCCTTGAAATATCTCTTGTTTTATTTTTCTTTTTTTGTGTGTATGTATATCAATCAATTATTGTGCGTATTTTGAATTTCATTGTCTTTTTATTATTTTAATTTTAATCAAAATAAGTAAAATTGAGTTTCGAAAAATATTTCACATTGATCTAAGTTAACAATAACTTACCCGAGGAAAGAGTTGATTAAATATGGGAGCTTTGTTAGCTGTTTGCTCTGCATCCCAGGTTGGTGACTAACACTTCATTAGTAATTTCTCATTGTTATGAATTTGCAGTTCCTTTTTACTCAAAGGACGTCATTGTAGATACTTATACATGTATATCAAGCATGACTGATTCATTTTTAATCTGGCCACCTTTGTATTTGATTTACAGCTAGCCTGGTGCTGTGGCAGTGCAGCTTGTTCTCTGTGCTGTGCATCTTGTCCATCATGTCGTAATTCAACATCTACGCGTATTATGTACGCTGTAATGTTACTAGTAAGCACAATCGTTGCTTGCATAATGCTTGCTCCTGGACTACAATCATTTTTGAAAAGTGTATGTATGACATAGCGATAAACTCGAGTGGATTTTAGTTCTGCCCTAATTATTCAACTGTCTGATTTAGGTACCGTTTTGTTCCGATACAAAAGGAGTTTTTTCATCTTTAACGGTTGATTGTGGAAATGCTGTCGGATACATGGCAGTTTATAGACTGTGTTTTGCATTGTGTATGTTTTTCTTGTTAATGGCACTGATTATGATAGGCGTAAAATCATCCAAAGATGGAAGAGCTCCTATTCAAAACGGGTATGTAGATTAATCACGATGACAAGTTTAACTTTTCATTCAAAATTTTGATGAATCTATTTTATTCACAGATTTTGGGGAATAAAATTCCTAATTGTGATTGCTGGCGTAATCGGTGCTTTCTTTATCCCCGGTGGTTCTTTTGGAGATGTATGGATGTATTTCGGAATGATCGGAGCATTTTTATTCATTTTTGTTCAGTTAATACTGATCGTAGATTTTGCCCATTCTTGGGCTGAAAACTGGGTCTCAAAATACGAGCAAACGGAATCGAAAAAATGGTAATGTGCAGCAACCTCTAATCGTTAATGTTTCAACTTTTTGGATGTTTTAATTCAAACGATAATTAATTCTGTTTAGGTATGCTGCCTTATTAATCGCTATGTTCGTGCTTTATGCCTTGGCGATTACCGGATATATCTTTTTATTCGCTAAATATACCAAAGTAAGATTTGATCTGGAAGAAACGATTTTGATTGGTTTATTTTTAAAACATATATTTTATTATTGTAGACAAACGATTGCGGATTACACAAATTCTTCATTACGAGTAACATTATATTCAGCGTTATTGTTAGTGGAGTTTCAATATTACCTAATGTGCAGGAAGCTCAACCGAAATCTGGTCTTTTACAATCATCGATTGTCTCTTTATATGTCGCATATTTAACGTGGTCTGCCCTGGCAAACAGTCCAAGTAAATATATTGAAAATATTTGTTATTCCTCATATTTGATCTGACAAATTATGTATTTTCCAGTCTCAAGATGCAAACCTGATAATTCAAGCTCTGATTTCGCTACCAACAAAGTTCATTTTGATTCGGAAAATCTTATTGGTTTAGCTGTTTGGATGGCCTGTGTGCTATATTCGTCTTTAAGAACTGCCTCTAGCTCTTCTAAAATTGTCGGAAGTGATAAAATGCTTGTGCACGACACCGCTGCAGGTAATCAGATTTAAACTTTTTTAGAAACATAATTTGTGTGTATTTATTTATTTTCTGTGTTCTGTGTTTAGAATCCGAAACCAATGAGGATGGTGGTGAAGGTGGCAATCAAGGTCATAAAGTTTGGGATAACGAAGAAGACGAGGTAGCTTATTCTTGGTCATTTTTCCATGTCATGTTCGCCTTTGCTACGCTTTACGTTATGATGACGTTGACCAATTGGTACTCGTACGTATCATGTGTTTTATATTAAATCCTAAACTTTACGGTTTTATGTTCTTATCGACTGTTTGTAATACATTTCAGACCCAATTCTTCGGAAGCAGAAATGACTAATAGTCTCGCTTCAATGTGGGTAAAACAGATATCAAGTTGGCTGTGCTTAGGCCTGTACTTTTGGACTTTGATTGCGCCGTTATTATTAACTGATCGAGAATTCTAGGCGATGTGATCTACATGCACTAAAATCTTTCGCTCTATGCTATAATGTACCATTTGATTATATTTTTTCATTATTTTTCGATGTACTATCGTTACTCTTAATGGTCGTTCCGATAGTACGATGATGTGGATTTTATTGAATTGTAGAAGGCTATATGCGATTAAAATGGAACCAAGGCAAGTGTATTTTTCACGATTATATTTCTACTTTTCTAATAATAACTCGAACTTAGTTAACGTTCTATTATATATCTTTGTAAGGATTAAAAATGATCATCCTTTTGAATAATCAACACTCGTATAGTGTTTTGTTCAGTACTGATATTGTTGTAATGAGAGATGATAGTGTTGAATTTAGTGAAAGCGTAATTTACTTATTGTATAGCTATACGTTACGTTACGTTATTTAAGAAATCAAAAAATGTATATGATTACAACTTATTGGGATTTGAGTCTTCCCACTATAATTTTTTTATTATCTTTAATGGTACTTTTGTGTGTATATCGTAAAAAAATTGTACGATATGAAATTCAAGATTCCTTGAGATTCGATCAGTGATTGGAAACTATACAAAAGTGACGCCATTTTTTCGTACATCTGTGTTACATAAAAAATAATTTTAAGCTTTCGTCCTCCTTTAAATTTTTCACGCGTGTGTTATATGTATCTTTTTACCTGTTGTCTGCAAATTTTTGTAATTCACTGCTGTATCTTTTGAAAATTTTTCTTACCGTTTTTTGATGTAAAAACTAGTCATTACATGTGATGGAAGAGTCAAAATTTATCTCGTGTGTTCCACAAATTTATTACCTACGCATGGCATGCACTTTTTTCTAGCAATTAGAAATTTTAGATTATTCCTGTATACGTTTCTTGCTATTTAGTGTATGTATGTAGTACATTGTAAATAGTTTTGAATTTTCGAGAGATACGTAGTCCGTACAGTATAATACATGTCTAGGTTTTACAAGATAGGTGTACCTTAAAATACTGTTCAGTTCATTTCGAAAAATTCTTTCATTATTTTATGGTATTATTTGCACTATGTTATACGAAATTTTCAGTGGTTTTATTCACTTAACGTTAAGTGTTTATTTTATTTACCCTCTTTTTTTGTTTTTAAATTTTTATTCATGTCGAAAATTAATCGAAATATATTGTGTATGTTGGTGAATTTTTGTGTTTTATTATTTTGTTCTGCTTATTTTTTGACGAAGCTGAGAAATAGTTGGTAATTGAATAAAATTAAAATCTATTTGATCTACAAAAAGGCGTAAGTATAAACTATTATAATTCAATCTACATTGGCGAAAATTCTGGATTTATTAGTTGTGAATATTTTTATATTAAGTATTACCTATCTATGAATCAGATATTATGTTATAATCGTCATTCTATCTTAATTATTATAATAATTCGTTGAAGTGCAAAAGTATGTACGAGATTTATAAAAACGAACGATAAATTTCTCTTAGTACACAAAACCAAACTTACATTGCTTGCTTACATTAATGAATACTAGACAGTACAAGAGGTACATATACATATATTAAATAACATACTATGTACAAAATTTAATTTATTAAATGAAAGAAATAAGTAAAATACTTTATTCATTTCAGAATACCATTTGAAAATATTTGATTATTTATTCAGTCAGTACGCTCAGTACTAATGATTTATTTATAGTAAATATAAATAATATGGACCGAAGAAATATTATGTATTATGCTTCTGGCGACAAAGCTTTCAAAAAAAGCTACGTTATTCAAAACGGTCGGGGCTGTGGTTAGTAACTAAGTATATGCGTTCGTTCAATAGATGTAAGCTTTGGAAATGCAATTAGCGGGAAAAATTTAATTTTTTTAATTACAAGTGGGACTAAAGTTCAATAATAATTAATATTTGTTTTTGTACTTTTTGTTAGAATATTTATAAGACATTGCGATGGATTTCAATTTTGATTTGGAGATATGTAATTTGTGTATCTCAGCGTAACAAATTTCAGCTAGTCCGAAGAGATAAAACAAATAAAAGAGCTGTTTTATGCTCAAGATGTGACAAGTTTCAGTTTATTTCCTCATTCTTTGCCCAGTTTGAAAGCATCATCGGCGATGAAAAAGTTTTTGTAAAATGTACACCGTATTTTTCTTAGTACAGATCAGACAGCTTTACCTCGTAAGATTAATAGTTTTCGAGTCTATTTGTAAAATTCTTCACGGTGATGAATGAATTAAATGCGCCATAGAAATTCTTGCTTCGCTTACCTATTTTATTTGTATACAAAAAAAAAGAAAGATTATGAACCGCTCTTGGTGTAGTAATCTAATTACGTTGAAAAGTTCTTTTTTAAAAAATTGATTAAGTAACTGATCAACGAAAAATTTGTACAATTAGAATAATGATGAATTGATGAGTAAGTTATCTCCTAACTAGTCACTACATCATATTATGTCTATAAATAAGTTCTAATGTTGCGAATTTTTTACCGTGTTTCTGTAAAGTCTGTCCCAAACTGCAGAGTTACCATTTTGTAACGGTATTATTTTTGTCTCAGATAGGTGAAAATCTGGGGTTTCACTTCTGTTTCAAAACCGTATTTATTATTCTGAAACGGTTTTAAAACTGCTTCAATACAGCTTCGAAGTTGTTTCAATACATTTTAAATGTATTGAAATGATTGTAAAACTATATTGAAGCACCCGATCTGCGAAGTTGAAACTGTTTCAAAACTAGGGGAAACCCTGAGGTTTGATTACTGTTTCAAAACAGTATTTTTTGTTTTAAAGCGGTTTTGGAACTGCTTCAATACAGCTTCAAAACTATTTCAAATGTGCTGAAAATTTTGAACCTGTACAACTGCTTCAATACAGTTTTATAATTATTTCAATACATTTTAAATGTACTGAAACAATTTTTGAAGCTGTCATGAAGCAGGTTTCAAATAATACGGTTTTGAAACAGTGATGAAACCTCAGATTTTCCCCTATTTGAGACGAAAATAATACCGTTTCAAAATGGTAATTTTGCAGATCGAGCAGTTGTACAGTTTCAAAACTTTCAACACGTTTTAATAAATGTTTTGAAACAGTTTTGAAACTATGCTGAAACTGCACCTATCGTAGCAGTTTTATACCCGATTCAAAATAAAAAATACTGTTTTGAAACATGTTCAGATCGGGGTGTTTAGCATTTAAAAATATAAAATTCGAAATAACAATAAAGAAAAAACAAGCTTTTGAATCACTATAATTAAGTATATATCAATTGATGTAATAGGCTATTAGTATTATTTTATTATTATAATGAATAATAACGTTTCTATTCTGTTCCATTTTGTTTTGTTTCAGGTCAAGAGATCCCCTTCTTCTGTGATCAGTAGGCAACACTACTCTTTTCGCTAATCACTTGACGGTGACGCCATGTGCTGTGTATCTTGTGTATATGTTCAGTACTGAGTAATGAAGAACCTTACGTTTTTATCGAAATGTGATGTAATTAATTAATTATACATTAATGACTTATGGAAACAATCTAATTTTAGTGATGAGCGAGAAATCTGTATTTTGAAAATGAATCTACCCGAGGTATGATTTATTTTTTCAAGTTGTGTTCGTTGAACTGACAAATGGCCTCTCGATCAGTTTCATCTTCACCTTCAAAGAGAAAATAGACAATATTGTTTCCGATTCAGCCAAAGGAAAGTGAAAAATATCACGAACGTAGTAAGTACTAGCAATACATACCTATATTCTTGCTTTGTAATTGATTTATTATTACTATATCGTAATGCATTACGTGGTACCTTATCTGTAACATGTAAATAAATTTTTCGATCGCAATAATAGCATAGATAAAATTTCTTTAGGCTATTTATAAACCCTAAAAACTCATAACACCATCATTTGAACTATTAATCTAACTTATCGCGTTTCAATGAATTTTATTCAAACAGTCTACCCATCTAAGATGGTGATCAGTTGTGATAATGAATTTTAATTAGAGCTTAACTCTAAAAAGTTGTTAGTATTACCTTAATTTCGTATCAGAAATTCAGAAAACCTGGTATTACGATCCTTTTTATTTTTCAAATTGATTTTCCATTTACACTTAACGTTAACTGACTTAATTAAACTTTTCAAATGATGTATAACTTGAAAGCTGTTTTCAGTTCGGAATTTTAGGATTAGTTCTTGAATATAATTAATCTGATGATCGGAACGGTAATATTGTACCAACTCGGTAATTTCATTTCATTTCACATGATCCGCTCCCATCTGTAATGTTGAATTAACAGAGTTCGGTCCTTTCGTTGCGTAGTAGTTTTTGGAAGTAATTAAAATAATTCAGTACCATCGTCTAGGTACACGTATTCGGCAACTGTATGCTTAGAACAGTTTAAGGCCTTTTTACAGCAGGATAGAATTCACTTATGTAATGGTGTGATATACCGCAAAATTTTGTGGACTTCCGAAAAGAAATTTGTAAACAATATGTGTGAAATTTGCCCTTTAGTGCTGAAATTTCTATTTATTGGCAAAAAAAAACCAAATTATGATTTAAATTATCTCTCACTCAATGAATGATGAAATAATTGTGGAAAAATTTCAAAAGTGAAGAACTTATTGGATATATTTAGATAAGATCGGATTTTACAGTTTCCGAATTCAATTAATAATGAAGGATGTGGTTTTTGTCGCGCGGTCATCAATCATAGTTTTTCCTACTTCGCTGGAATGACAATAAACTTACATCGTTGTTTGCCTTGCTTCTTTCAAAAT
Source organism: Ferrisia virgata (assembly GCA_900060175.1). Lineage (NCBI taxonomy): Eukaryota > Metazoa > Arthropoda > Insecta > Hemiptera > Pseudococcidae > Ferrisia > Ferrisia virgata. The sequence goes on from FIZR01018030.1 coordinate 31,963, forward strand.
TTCACTCATTTTGTAAATTTAAGCTAGACATTTTTTTTTTTATAGATAGCGACAAAGTCAATCATTCTATACAAACTGATACAAACGATTTTTAAAGTTGTTTTTAGATAAAAAAAAAAAGCGATACTTTTTCAGCCAGATTTTTGTGAGATACAATAATTATGAAAATGCTTTTTTCATAATCAGTTTCAAGAGTGGGGAGTAGGATGGATTGATTTTGCAAATTTTGGAAAATTGACAACGGCTAGCTCTTATAATAGTTGAGAAATGACTACTGTTGACGAGTCAACTTTCTTTAATTTTCCTTACTGTTTTAACTTAAAATTATGAAGTTAATGCAGAGTCTCAGGTCAACTGTTTATGGGTCAACTTCAAGCATCTTCAATTTTCCTCAACATTTCAACTTAAAATGATAAAAGTCAATCCTTCATCAAATAAGTTCACTGATGTCAGTCTAATGATGGCGTCACGCTGTTGATGGTCTACTAATAACATCTTTCATTCCCTTCAACAATTTAACTTTAAATCATAAAATAAGTCCACTGATGTCATTCCAGGCCATAAAAATCGGTCCTATCTACGCTTTAAAAAAACGATCCTGAGAAGTCACGATTTCATGAAAATAAATCGGATCAAATCACGGATCTTACGAAAAATGGTATCCGAATCACATACCATCCTCGGATCAAATCACAATTTTTTAATCCGAATCATGATCTGGATCATTTTATGATTCGGATATTCCCAACCCTGAGCCCAATCACAAGTAGGCCTACTGTGTTGAAATTATATTCGTGGTGCTTTTAAACAATTTAAATTTTCATTCAAGAACTCGAGTATAGGTTAGGGTTAGTAAGTCCGTCTGTAGACATTTTGTAAACAATAGATTTTTCTGCTTTTTTCACAAATGTACACTTATAATACTGTTTTGAAGACGTTCTCTTCACGTTCTGTTTTACGATGCCCATTAAAGTGTTTGCTTTATCGATGTAAAAGACTAAAAGTAGAATAGTTTATGGGAACGTCTGTTTGTTCGCCATTTTAATAATTTTTTGATTGGTGAAATTTTCGATTACAGAATAGTTTTTCATCGAAGCAGTCGAACAAGATTGAATACTAGGTTGTAAAAAGTTATTGCAAAAGTTGTAATTTTCTCAAGTTCTACGAGTATTTATTGTACGTTTTGAGAATGATATGAATTAAAAATAAGGATGCGACGATTTGTTGGTCGGGTTCTGTTTCCCTATTGTATGCTCCTCAAATATTCACTTATCTTCGAAACGTGTATTATATAATATTGAATTGAGAAAGATATCAATAACCGTTTTACGTTTAAATGGATTCCGTTCAACATAAAGGCGCCATTGTGGTAAATGTCTAGTTCTGTGAAACTATTATTGTTATTTTATTATTACACATAGAGTGGTTAATTTTGTTGGTTATTGAGATAGCACGCAGAAACGTACTTTGCGGGTTGATTTTCGGAAACCGTTGCTTTGCTATTCATCGCCTAGTCGTATACAAGATGTTATAGATTTAAGCGGAGTGAAATCGAATCTTGCGTATTTTCAAAATGGAAAATAAAACCAGAAAATTCGTCAATTTGTTTAAACCGTGGGTACAGTCGAAGTAAAATCTTTAATCTTTATGTAATGTACATCTATCGTTGTGCGAATTCCGATTCTCTCGTGTTTGTTTAATTGAGCATTTATGAAAATAAAACTCGTCTGTATATATGCAGTACGTTCTACCGGGTCATTAATCAGATTGAAATCGAAAACTATTCTGTTATATCTATAGATTATATTATATAGTATTGCATTTGCAACATAATACGAATAGAAATTAATTACATGGTGTTTCGAGATCGATAAATATCTCGGATATTATTTTCTCTTTATTTGAACGAACCTCTCGGTAATTCTATCAACGACGCCGGATACCTACTCGAATACATTATGTATACTGAAAATGATTTATTCATTATTTTTCCTCCAATTTTTTTTCTCGGTGAAAATTTTTTTTCCCCCAACAATTCATTCTCTTCTTTTACTTTCTCCACTGTAAAGCACCCTCTTCGTATAAAAAAAAATCAAAATTTTTCTACGTAGCGAGTTGAAAAATAACGGTAGAAAAACGCGTCGAATCGTTCGTTAGATATTTTACCAAATAACGAAAACTTGTTGGTACAAAGTCGTCGAAATATATAGTATTTGTCGACTCTTTTAAAGAAACCATAGTACGAAAAGTTCATCGAAATGGTAACACTGTTTTGGTATTTTCCGTGTTTTACCTTGTTTATACCCTTCGCAAATTCGTTACACGTCGGTTACATGTAATTTGTGGTTGTAACGGAGTTCTTTTGTATGTATTTTTTATTTTGGGGGTTCGCGAAAGTATTCGTGAGTAAATTTTATGGTATGTAGATTTTTGTTGTTTTATATAGTTTTTATTTTATCTTTTTTTTTTAGTTGTAGTTTAATAATTATGGCATATTTTTTTTTTTTTTTTTTTTTACGATAAAGTACTTTAGTTATAGAAATTTTAGAAATATGTGCACTTGCGTATTTATTTAAATATGATTTTTCAAGAAGGAAAAATAGACGATAGTTATCAATTTTTTTTTTTTTTAAAGGCAGAAAAATTTTTTTAATTTTGTGATGAACATTTTAATGTTTTATTAAGAATTTTGATAACGTTGTTTTTACCTTTTTCTTTTAAATTACCTGCTGTTTCGTTGATAATGCGTGTAAAATTACACCATCTTAAAAAATATAATTTTTTTCTCCGAACTAATTAAATATTTTTAAAATTAATCATTGGTCACTTGAATGTTTCTTTTTACCTAATTTATTAAATGTGTTAATTTTAAAACGTAGAACGAGGTAATTAAACGTGATTTTTTCTTTTTTTTTTTTCAATATAAATACATTGTTTTGCTTGCCTATTTGTGTTTCTAAATACAAATAAGAAAATTACACATTTTTTTATCCTCATTAGAAGGAAAATTTATATCCATGTTAGTTTTGTAAAATTCGAAGTAAATGATCATATTCGTGGAAGCCGAAGCCTACTTAAATTTTGTCGAAATTTTGTATAGGTGAGTAGGTATTTTTATTGAGGGTGACTGGTGAAAAACAATCATTTCGAAATACCTTTGTTTAAATTCTTAATGCCAATTTTACCGTTTTGTTGGTGTAAAAATTAATTTTTACGTTAGAAAAGAAAATAATAGGTTGTTCGGTGTTTCTTCCACTGTGGAATTTACGTCATCACATTTCACGCAAGTGAGGTGATTTTTTTTTTAATAAAATTTTTTCTTCGTTGTTAAGAAAATGTGAAAATTAGCTGTATCTTATTTGAATTTTTAAATAATCATAAAATAATTCTTTTGCCTTTTTTATGAATAAAAAATTGCACAGTTTTACTCTTCATTTTAGGATGATCGCTTTCAGGCCTCTTCCGAAAAAAAAAACTACTAATGTCATATTTTTTACATTTTTTTTTTCGAAAATCGAAGTACAATAGGGGGATAATAATTGTAAAATGGGTTAATGTCGTAAAAATTTCAGCAGCCTGCCCCTCACAGAAATTGAACTCCAATATTTAATAAAATTGAAAGAAAATGAAAATAATTTTTTAATGTTCTTTTTTTTGAGATCATGTGAAAAGTATTATTTTTTCGTGTTCTCGCGCGATTAAAAAAAAATTAATTAAATAAAATATTTTTAGGAAATTTTTTAGATAAACTGGAGTGATTATTGATATTATATTCTACCTATAACTGATTGAAGGTAATTTTTCCCTCCCCCCCCCCCTTTTTCGTGTTTTCATATCCCTATTGAAAGGAAGGTAGGTATTTGAAATCTCCTTCTATAGGTTTGGGGCAGTGTTTAAAAAACTTTATGAAAACAAAAATGAAAAAAAAAGCTTTTTTTCAATATTTTTCAAAACGAAAAAATGAAACATAATACCTAATCTTTTGATTTCGTAAAAGAAGTTCTCTTGTATTTCTTTCTTGATTTTTTATTTATTTATTTATTTTTTTTGAAAGTAGTAGAGTACACGAAAAAATCTTAGTTTTCATACAATCCTAAAAATTTTTGTTTTTCTTTTCAAATTTTGAATCATTGAATTAAATATGTCAAAGATTCAGCAAAATTTCTACGAGAACTAGAGGGTTTAAATTTTTTCCACATTTATTTAATACCATTTTTCACTGCAACTATTGTAATTGTACCCTTTTACGGTTCAATTTTCCAACAAAATCTAAAAACTACCCACCTCGATTTTTACTTACAAACGAAAGCTGAGTTTGAACTTTTTTTTTGAAAAGTTGAAATGGAAAGTTGTCTAAAGGTGGTTAAATTTTAGGTTTGTAACGTTGTCCTCTTCTCCTTCACGCATTTTACTTTTTATTTTGCTTTTACATTCTTTTCAAAAAAAAAAAAAAAAAAAAAAAAAGCCCAAA
>FIZR01018034.1:0-11249 GCA_900060175.1 Ferrisia virgata
GGATGAGTGGGGGTAACGAACGAACAAAACCTGTTTTTGAGGTCTTAGACTGTCTACTTCAATGTAGCGAGTTCATTTCACTCATTTGTTGATTTGAATTTTAGGGTATTACAAGCGGTTTTGACGATCTCCAGGACCACTGTGCGTAATTGAAAATTAATAGAATTTTATTTTTATTTGTTACAGATAAGTACAGAAGAAAAATATAACGGATTAATGTATTAATCGGTAAGATTAGTAAAATATAAATTAATCATATAATAATTTCCATAGATTTAGGTACAATACTGCAAAGCTAGATATTACGTATACATTTCATTATTTCCTCATGAGTAGTCAATTGGTTATCAGTAGTTTGGAGATATTCAAAAGAGACTCTCCATCATCGCATCGTTGAATATGATATCGAAAAATTGGCGAGGAGGGCGAGCTTAAAGTTAAACTTATGAAGTAATACGTGTATGTAGCTCCGAATGTATTCATCAATTTATGTGATTTATATCAGGACACGAATACGTTCATACTTTTTTTAATTTAGGTTTACGTGCACTATATTGTCTACTTCTTTTGCTTCTTCATAATTTCGTCGACTACATTGACGTCGATCTCGATCTCTTCGTTGTTGTCGTTTTTCGATAGTTTCTTCACTAGATTCAAATTGAACGGTATATAAGGTTCAGTAATTTTTACCTGTAGGTGTTTTAATATATCTGGATCCATTGGTTTCCCAATTATTCTGTGATATTTTTTTGGACTCGGATTGTCCAAGTATTCCCATCCATTTTTATCGACGAAATCATTTCTATTAGCGATATATTCACGCGGATCGTTAACCAGGATGAATAATATACCTTGACGAATCCAAGTTTCATTTTCACGTTGCTGATTGAAAGAGACCGCTTTAAAAATGTATTTAAATATTGGTAAATTTTTAGAAAGTTCTGGGCCGGGTAAACTGTGTAATTGCAGAGCATTTTGCGCGTAATAAATATTCTCGGAACCGTCTTCATCCGCACCTCCCGTGATGATCTGTAAATCTCCGAGAACCTGTTCAAAAAAAAGTGTCAAACTTGGTACAAATGTTGGCTAAATTATTTAATAGATCTATACACGGATGATGTAGGTAATACGATTCGTACTTCGGCTACTCTTCTTATAAATTTTTCTAATTGATGCCATTCGGGAGTAAATTCGTTCCAAACCGCTACCGTGTTGATATTCGTTCGTGTAGCTTCCTTCCATGCGTCAAAAAAGAAATCATTGGCTGGAGCCAGTTGTAATTTTACTAGTCTCGTGTTATACCGCAATTTAAGCGTATCTCTCCCGTATTCGGAGTGTAGGGTATCCTGCGATGAATGAAGGTGTTGCCCAGGCGTTAATTTTTAATTTATTATTTTTAATGTAGAGTAATTGGTTGTATGGGTGACATTTACCATCTGATAGATCTGATCTATATCAAAACCGTAGATATCGATATTCTTTTGATAAGCAGATTGATTGTTAGAATGGTCATCTGGTTCATCGCCTTCTGTTGAAATCATTGTTGCGAATTTGATTTCGTGCCAAGCGGTTATGCTGCGATTTGATCCATTTTTGTAGGAAACCAACATTAGACTAATGGGATATTTATACCTGCTCGTCGATATCTATATACGATATACATAATTATTATATTGATAAAATCGAATGCGTAGCTGTTTTTCTAGCGTTCAAGAGAATGATCTACATATTACTGCGATTGTACATTTCTAAAAGGTACATACATCTATAAGCCCTACTAACGATAAAGTTGTGTACATTCCAAATTTCATTCAACCTTCTAGTGCAATTTCATTGGAAAATATGCGTAGAACAAACTCTAATCTGAAAACTACCCACTAATCCGAAACTCCAAAATACACATCTAACAATGGCATCTTCCAAACAGCCCGGCTCCGATTTGAATGAAACTTATGATATATTGAAGTTGAACTAGAGAAAATCAAGGTCATCATTTCAACATAAAATGCAAAAATATCAATATTTTTTATTTTTCAAATTTTTTAATTTTTTCAATTTTTAATTTTTGTTATTATTTCTAACATTAAACGCAGAAGTCATTAATTTATTAATTTTTACATTTTTATTTTTTTACACTTCAACATTAAATTCAAAGGTCATAATATTTTTTATTTTTCAATTTTTTTTCTTTTTTCTTTTTTTTTTTACATTTTAATAACAAGTGCAAAAGTCATCAACATTTTTAATTATTCAATTTTTTTTTATTTGTTTCCTTTTCTTATTTTTTAATTTCTTTAATTGAACATCCAAGTCAAACTTTCAACATTAAGTGCAAAAATCATCAATTCTTTTAATTTAAAAAATTTTTTTTACATTTAAACATGTGAAATAGTCATTGATATTTTTTACTTTTTTACTGCTTTAATTTTTTTAATTGGACATCCATGTCAAAACTTCAACATTAAGTTCAAAAGTCATCAAGTTTTTTCATTTTTTTTCATTTTTTTACATTTAACATTAGGTGCAAAAGTCATCAATATATTTTATTTTTACAATTTTTCAATTTTTTTCATTTTTTCAACTGTACACTTATATCAACATTTCAACATTAAGTGCAAAAATCATCAACATTTCTAACTTTTCAACTTTTTTAATTTTTTTACTTTTTTTTATTTTTTAATTTTTTTAATTGAACATCCAAGTCAAACTTTCAACATTAAGTGCAAAAGTCATCAATTCTTTTATTTTAAAAAAAAATTTTACATTTAAACAAGTGTAATAATCATCAATATTTTTAATTTTTTTACTTTTTAAATTTTTTTAATTGAACATCCATGTCAAAACTTCAACATTAAGTTCAAAAGTCATCAAGTTTTTTCATTTTTTTCATTTTTTTACATTCAACATTAAGTGCAAAAGTCTTTCAATACTAAGTGCAAAAGCCATCAATATTTTTTATTTTTCAAATTTTTCAATTTTTTTCATTTTTTGAATTGAACATCCATGTCAACATTTCAACATTAAGTGCAAAAGTCATCAACATTTTTAACTTTTCAATTTTTTAATTTTTTTAATTGAACATTCATGTCAAAACTTCAACATTCAGTGCAAATGTCATGAAATTTTTTAATTCTTTTACATTCGAACATTAAATGTAATAGTCATCAATATTTTTCCTTTTTTTTTTCCTTTTTTTACTTTTTCAATTTTTTTAATTCAACATCCATGTGAAAATTTCAATATTAAGTTCAAAACTCATCAAGTTTTTTCATTTTTCCACATTTCAAAATTAAGCTCAAAAGTCATCAATTTTTTTTATTTTTTAATTAATTTTTTATTGTTTTCAAATTACATTTCAGCATTGAGTGCAAAAATAATGCAAAAATCAAAAATGTCTCAATTTTTAAAATTTTTTAAGACATATCCATGTCTAAAATTTGTTTGAAAACTTTTTTCAAAAATGAAATTATTATGCATATTTGAACACAAAATGATCATTGTTAGGAAATTTTTGCCATTTTGCCTTTTTTCGGAGTTCTTAGAAAAATGACATTTTTTTCATTTTTTTGCGTTTTTTTTTTTAAATTTATGAAGAAATTTTTTTGAAAAACATCCTCCTGAAATGGATTTAGGACCTCAATTTTAGATGACTAAGCGCAATATTTCGATTTCATCCCCCAGTATTTTAAAATAACTTCGTTAAAAATTGAAAAAATAATTTATCGAAAAAAAAAATTTCATCTCAAGGGACACATTTTATCATTTTAACTCTCAAAGACAATTCTTCGTTTGTTTTTTTTTTTTTTTTTTAAACCGTTTAGATTGTATTTTTGTTTGCTGGAATACCAATTGAGAACTCCTGAAAAGGGCAAAATAGTTTTGAAATTACATCAAAACCATGTGGTGGAGATTTTATAACTTTCTAGCTCAATTTTCCAAACTTGCAAAATGGACTCGGGTTTTTTAATTTTCAAAAATTAAAAAAAAAATTAAGGTAGAATTATTACACATATTTATATCCAAAATTAGTTTCGATGATAAATTTTCTCAATTTCCACTGTTTCTCAGGAATTTTAGAAAGTATCGCTTTTTGCATTTTTTTACAATTTTCCGATAAATTACGAGGGAATTTTTTTTTGAGAAACACCCTTCTAATGAATGTAGGATATAAATGCTAGATTATTAAGCTCAATGATCCAATTTTATCTCCTCCCGTGGATGATTTTTCAGGTATTCGTGAAAAATGGGGGTTGCCGTGTTTTTTCAAGAATTTTTTTCACAGTATTAAACATTTTCTATGGCTTTTGAGGGTCTAATACAGATGTAATATGTCCCCTTTGATGGAATTACTTTCAGAATGACATATTTTTAATTTTTAAACAATTTTCTTAAAAACGCGAAAAATGACTATTTTTTGCTATAAAATGAACTACTTTTATGATTTTTGCTTTTCATCAACCCGTCCCTTCAAATTGGTAGATCCACTAAAACTTTGCCCAATGTCATCTCGGAATTTTAATGGTTTTGAAAGCGTCCACGGTGTCTCTCGGAGGTTCTATTATTATTCAAGAAAAGAAAAACCCCTTTAAAACAACTTCGCTCATCCTCTTACCTCGAACCCAATTGTATAATGATCTTGGGCAGTCATCTTTTGTTTGGTGAAGAATTTAATTGGCGCTGTACATTTGAAACCTTCGGCTAGTTCTTTTTCATTCGCAGATATTACTTGTAGAAGTGGTTCGGTGGTATCTGTTCGCGAACATGCGGCAAACATTCTTTGTTTGGATTCATCGGCATTTTCCTGTTCCATCACCGATACGTACGTTGCTTGGTCGACGTGCCTGTACACATTTTTGCTCTCTTCGACAACGTACAAAGGTTGATATCGCTCTGTAAATAGAGACGGAGAGAGAATGAGACGAATAAATTTCACAACAGATCACTCCGTGTAACCCGACTAAAGTTTTTATCCATTGAGTTGATGAACACATGTACTATTCGATCGAGGCGAGGTTTTTGTGGAAAAATCTCAAAAAAGACATTAATAAACTTTCGTAAAATTTACTTACTCGTGTTGTCTTCGGAAACTGCGGAGTCATCGTGGATGGTTCCTTGAGTACTAATTATTGCGAATAATGAGAAAATGGCTGCTATAAGAACGACCATTCTGGATGACCTGATTAAGTCTGACACCCTTGAACGATTTATCTTCTTTAAAAATTTATTTCAGTATAAAAAATAGACGATGTTCGAAATCGTAATCGTGCTAGTGGAATACGTTCGAACAGGTACAATCGGTAAATTCGACTGAATCTGTGTCGAGATGTCTTTGATACAGACTTGTTGTTTTCGGCAGTCAGTCATTGTACCTATGAGTAATGGGATGTATTTGAACAGTTGAATGAATTTCTTGTTTTCGATGACTACCTGTACCTATGTACTCGTAACGTGTTACGTTGGTGCGAAAATTTTACTCGTAATGTGTTTCAAAAAATACGGCTTAATAAATGTGATCTTGAGCTCGAAACTTCAGCAATAACAAGATGGATATTATTTTTCGGAAGTTCGAATACAGTCTCGAATAATAATTTTAATCTATTATCTACTTATCCATTTACTGAAAATTCTATTCAATACATATGAACACGCCCAAGTGAACAAATTAACCACGAATTGCTTTTCTAGAGGTACATAGGTAAGTATTGGACGATAGACAATCGAACATTTTCTTACATAACTCAAATTTTTAGCCTGATTTTCTATGTCATATTGTCAATGAAAGAACAGCCTATTACGATCTATCGACCTATAGCAGATGAGAAGATTGTTGGGGGGGGGGGTGTTGGATCAGCAAATCAGTTTTGAGGTCCTGCAAGACCATTAAGGCCATTTTTGGTCATGTATCTGGATCAAAGATGAGGAAATTTTCCATATCTTCCCTCCTACTTGACTTAGTTGGCTGATATTTGGATATGTTTTACAACATTTAATTTCCTATTGGTTGGTTCAAAACCCAACCATTTTTGCCGTTTTAGCGCCTCAGCATTCCTCCCTCAAATTTGGGCATAACTGAATTTGCACCCAAGATCGTCCGCATTCGAAAATATTAAATTCGCTGCCAAACTAAGCCTAGTGCACAAATTTAACTGATTTTGGTCAGTATCGAGCTGAGTAAATCATTTTTAATTTTAGAAAAAAAATTAATAAATAAAAAGAATAAAAAGGGATAAAAATTTGACATGGCTAAAATTGGCCTCTATAGTCTTCTGGGACCCCAAATCTGATGGCTAAAAACAGAAAAATTTATCATTTACTACTTGGAAGGAAGCTACTTAAAGTGTTACGCTACAAATGAAAAAAATTTTCTACAAGTACGTGTAGCATTTAAAATTACCCCTTCATTCAAAATTTCAGCCTAGGGACTTCATTAGGGGGGGGGGGTGTAATATCGAAATATTTGTTAAGAACTTTGCAAAATTAACAAAAAACGAAATAACTCGACCTTGATATAGCTCTACATATGAGCCACCTAGTGGTGGGTTAGTCACCCAGATCCACATGTAGCCCCTCGGGAGTAAATTTCCAGCCATGTGAAAGGCAATACCTTATAAAATTCATCCGAGTGTTTCTTGTAGATTTGGGTGACCGCTTCTCCTCTAGCTGGTTTATATCCGAGGTACTTCGTGGTGAAATAATTTTCTCCTAAACGCGGTATAGAGTCGAGTTAGTCATTTCACATGTCTAAACATTCACCCCCCCCCCCTCCAGGTTCTACACGTAGATCTAGACGACTACTTTTCTGCTAAGTGACCAGTACGTGGTAAAAAATTTATCCTCTAAACGGGGTAAGAAGTTGAGTTATTTCGTGTTGTTTGTCAATTTTTCAATATTCCAGCCCCCATAACTCCCCCCCTCCCTATAAATGGGGTAGCTCCCTTGTTAGAACAAGTCAAAATGCTTAGTCTTCTATTCTTTACATTTGAACTTATTGTTTTGCGAAATATTCTTTCTTCAATTTTGAATTCAAATTTCCAGAAAGCCGTCTCCCTCCTCCCCTCCCACCAACTGAAGCTGGATGCAGTTATCTTTGCTTTTACAGCGAAAATGGTTTTGTACTTTTTTGTTCTACTTTAAATTTTTTGCAAGTTTCGTGATCAGCACATTTCCATGAAGGTCATAGGTGAGGGGGTTGTCCCCCCTCACACCCCCCATGTGGTGAAATTAGCTTTCAACTCGAATTTATTTTAAAGAAGCCCGAAATGTTACCCATATCTCCCTAAATTGAGCTAAGAGATTGAAATTTCAGATTTAGATTTGTTTTTAACTCCATTTCTCCATTGCCCAATTGCACTCCCTCACAGCCCCAAAAGATTGGTTTTTGAGTGGTTTTTATTTTTTTTTGAGTTTGTTTCACACATATCTTCCCACCAAATTGAGCCAGAAGGTTGAAATTTGGTATACAGTCGTAGCAGGGGTCCGAAATGCATTTTTTTGGGGATTTCACTAATTCAATCCAATATCTAAATAAGAAGAAAAATCACAAAGCCCTTTTGGTTGATTTTTTCAACATGTTATACGTTTACTTTTTATGATTTTTGCATTTTTTTCAATGGTAAAAATTGTATTTTGAACGATTTTTTCATCGATTTACCCTGTTTTTGATGTTTTTTTGTTATTTTGAAGATGAAAATTTACGTTTTTAACTAAAGATAAAAAAAAAGGAGAACGTGTATGTTTGTACGATGGTTTATTAGCAACTGGTTATGAAAAAGAAGTACGTAAAAAATGAAGTCAAGTTACACATGTACGACGTTATGTCGGGAGGCTGCGAGCCATTCGTACGGAGTTTGCAGTAGGGAAACAATGGATCGCTGTAGTAGAGTGATGATTTGGAAAGAAAAACGAAAGAGGGTGAAAGAGAAAGTGGGTACAGGTGGACAAGTGTACGAATGGTCGCTGCAATAGTTTACCGGTTTTTTGATGATTTTTATGAGTTTTTAAGTGTGAATCGACATTTTTTGGTGATTTTCAGCATTGTCAATGAAAACCAGGGTATTACAGTCTATCGACCAACGGTGGATGAAGGGGGGAGGGGAGAATCAATAAAATCGATTTTGGGGCACAAGAAGACCATCGAGACGATTTTTAATCGTGTCAGATATTTATTTTTATTTCATTTTATTTCGATACTGACCAAATGGATATATATGAGTGAGGATAACCTCGAGTCAAAATTTAGCTTCGCCCCATTTTGGGGGAAGAGGTGCTGAGTGGTCAGAAAGGCAAAAATTGCCTCTTTCAAGCCAAGTGATAGAGAATTAAAAGTCATATAACATATCCCAAAGTTGACCTTCGAAGTCAATTAGGAGGAGATATGGTGGTTTTCCTCCTTTTTGAAAAAAGGGCTGTTCCACCCTCATCTCCCTACCAAATTAAGCTTGGAAGTTGAAATTTACATGCACATTTAGTTGGTGCCCTAAATGTACTTTTTGGGAGTTGTGATTTTTTTAGCTCCATTGCACCCCCCTCACAGCCCCAAAGAGTGGTTGTTCGATAGGTTTTTCTCATTTTTTTGATTTTTCAAGTTTGTGCCTCACATAACTCCCCTCCAAATTGAGCTACGAACTTGAAATTAGGAATGCACTCATGCATTAAGTAGGGGCCTTAAATGTGCCTTTTGGAGGTCTCGACTTTTCAGCCGCATTTCAACCCGATTTTAGTGTCTCAGCTTGACCTCCACCAGCTTTGGGCACAACTGAATTTTAACCCAAGGTCATCCCCACTTCAGAATATAAAAAGGCTCCCCAATCGAAACCCTTTGGCCAAATTTTATCGATTTTGGTCGGTATCGAGCTGAGCAAATAATTCCTTGGTTTCAAGGGGGAGGGGACAAAAATAAAAATAAATAGTAATGGCCTTCTAGAATCCCAAAACGTATTTTTTTGGTATTCCCCAACCCCCTCCCCGCATCCATGGCGTTTTCATGTAGCATTTTCTAGTTTTATATAACCAAATTTCCATCTCTTTTTTCACTACATAGGGGGGTTTCATTTTTGGATAAATTATCTAGTTTTCAAGTTCTCTATCCATTTGTTTGAGAAATATTATTTTTTATCGTTTTTTCAATACCTTCTGCATTGTCACCAAAAATTAAAACCATGTTAATTTATATTCTTATCGAGTTATGTTAATGATATAGCGTACAAGTACTGGCAAAACTTTAATAAATCACATTTATTTGAACCTGGCTTGTGATTACGATTTGTTAAACGAAACGAAAAACCGGATTATACATAAAATTATCGGTCTCGAATCGTGCCCTAAGTTCTTCCACGTCTAAAAAATTCTCCGCCGTTGGTAAAGATACAGGTAACCTTAATTTTTTCAAATTTTCTTTATTCAGTTCGCAAATATAGGCAATCTTCTTGGATTCTTGATCGTCTGCGGTCTCAAACAAATCGTTCCATTCTTTAATCGATACATCTTCGGAAAAGCTGCATAAATGTTCATCTTCGCCGTACAGCGGATCGTTGTGCATTATCACAAGTAATCCGTACGTAATAGCTTCGTCATCGGTTACATTTGTGTATAGCAAACTTTTCCAGAATATTTCCGGTACCGGCGAAGAAGGTGGGGTTGTTTTCCGATTCAAATAAATAGGTATACGAATTCCTCTCGAATCTATGAACGTTTTAATCATCGCGACTCCGGTTGTGATGAATAAGTGACGTTTGAGCACCTGCCAGATCAGTAAAAGAATGAGAAAATTTTTTGCAAATTGAGCCATAACGATGGTAAAACCAATGCTTTACATACTTTCGCTACGTTTACCACAAATAATTCAATTTTCTGCCAGGTGAATTGAACATCTTTAAATATGGGAGCGGTGTTGGCGTCAAAATATGTTACCTCTTTCCACGATGCTAACAGGAAATCGTTGTGCTGAGCCAGTTGTTGTTTTTCAAGTATCGGTTTTGAGTCTTCGAAAAGCTCTTCGTAATAATCATCGTCGACGAAAGGCGAGAATAACGACATTTGATAATCCTAATGATAAAAATGCGTTTAGTGGCAGATCTTTTGAGAAATATTTTTTCCGAATTGGTATAGTGTAAAAATGACGAGGCACACTTTAAGAAAAATAATGTGTTTATAAGAAGAGTGTATTCTGAAGAGAAAATAGATAATAACTTGAACAAATGTACTAACATACTCGTACAATGTATCTAGATCATGGTTGCCGTACAATGAAGGATTTTTCTCGTTCTCGTGATTCGGTTGGTAATTCACCGATGACCAAAACATCAAATGATTCAGATTAGGGGACCGGTACCTATACTTGACGTATACTGGAGTGCGAAGTACTTTATTGAATGCTATTTCTACCACCGGTACGAAGTATAACTTTTCTATCGCAGACTCCCAAATCTAAATTTATCGCTCTATACAATTATAATATCATCTTGGAAATGGTATTCAGATACCATGTACGCATTTTATTGCGAATACTTACTTCGAAACCGATATACGAAGTTGATACTGCACCAGAAGACGACGACGATTCGGCCATATTATTCATAACTGCTCTAACTCGAAAAGGGCATATCAATGGATCGGCTATGGATCCGTCGTTAATCTGTATTTCAAGTGTTCTATCATCTTCAGATGTGGGACAGGTGCATCGTATTGTAAACACTTTCCCTCTTGGACTCAACATCAAAGCACCGTACGATTCGCTGTATAAAAGTGGTTCGGCTATTTTGAACGATTTCGGATTCTGAACGAAACATATGGCCGGATCTATAAGTCGCACACATTGTACATGTACGCATAGAATTGTTCTGTCATCACACGAATGTAATGTTCAGTAATTGGTTTAATATCAAACTTACGTTGGCCCAGTGTCAAGGTTATTCCAGACAAAAAAACGAGTACGAAAATTGAATCGAATTGCATCGCGTCGAACGGTATCAATGTGATTCACGATTGAAGAAAAAAAATCACCTCTTATGTTAGTCTAGGCAACGTCATTATGTTTTCACAGGTGTTATCGTCGCATTACGATAAGCGTTCGTTTTTCACGTAAATTTCGCTGTTAAAATTGGAAGTTGAAGGTGGAAGAGAGAATTTAAAAATTTTATACGTTCTCAAATTGTATTCCTCTAGATAGTAGACACCAGCATTTCTCGACAGAGGCGGCTCTTTGGGGGTATGGGGGGGTAATACACCCCCCCCCCCCCCCCCCCCTTTTT
>FIZR01018038.1:0-32950 GCA_900060175.1 Ferrisia virgata
TGAATCACTGTTCTACGATTACTTTAAGCCAAGTTATGTGCATTTGAAAAAAAAAGTATCAAAAATTGATTCTATTCACCCCAGATTACGGTATCTCTTTATTACTTTGTCATCGTTTTAATTAATTTTTTTCTCTCACATACGCCTTTTTTTTTTCTTTTTTTTTTCAGAATTATTCCTAAACGATCCAGATCTTCCATTTAATTTCACCATCTTCGTAATGCAGCTGCTATTTTGGGATTTATATTTCATTCAAGGTCCAAAGTCATTTGGAAACTTTTGCTTTTTTTTTCTTTTACAAATATCAAGCTCTTGGGTGAGTGTTATCAATACTTTCTTTATTTTTTGTTTCTCTTTTTAGACTAAATTAATTTATTAGAAAAATAATCAAGGATCAGGAAAAAAGATACGCGATTTTAATACCGAACTGATAACGTGGTTTTAAATGCTCGTAATGATGACCGTTGATTAAACATGGAGAAGGTGCAAATCGCTTTTTCATACTTGATACTTGGACCAGAACTAATTAAAACTTGAAATGAAAGAAAATATTTTGAAAAAAAAATAATAATGAAATGACCAAATGAAATACAGAGTTTGTGACTACCAAAAAAACACGTTATATAGATAAGTTGCCTACCTTGAAAACTAAAGAAACAGAAGCTGTTCTTAAAGAATTATCAAATTTTTCTTCTTTCATTTTTAGTATAAATTCAAAGATTGAAGGAATTCATTACTGTATGTTAAATTATCCCCCCTTCCCCCTAAAAATAAAAAACAGCGATAAAAATACGTAATACGAAATTTTGAAATTTTGAAATTCTATGAACTAACCACTTTGCTAAACATATTTCGTTCAATTCCATCTTCACCGACTTCATTTTTTTTTAGAAATTTTTTTTTTAATTTTTTAAATTATCTGTCCATTTGCAAAAAGTTTCCTTATCATTTTACTCATAAATTGAATCTGTTCTAAAGATGATGTATAATTATAAATTTTAAAATATTTTTATATTTTAATTTTGCTTTTGCACTATTTTATTTCAGATTATTTGAATGATAGCTCGTTGTGAATGGAGTAAAAAGTAACGTGCGATAAAGACACCTTTACTTTTACTTTAATTTTAATTTAAATACAAAGTTACAAAATAGTCCTAGATCCACTACGCCATAATAGCAGTTTCAAAGTTTTTTTTTTCAATCAATCCCTTCCATTCCTTTTTGCTGCCTCCCATCAATTCGACTTCGTAACTTACATACATTGCAAAAAGCATCTTTTGTAGACTTTTACCAAAAGTAAATATTTGTTAGTTCAAATGATTATTCGCTTTGCCTATGCTTGTTATTCCTCGAGCTTTTTATATTTATCTACCTATCAGGTTTTTTTTTTCTTTTTTAAAGAATCTAAAATGCAAAAATATCACCACTGTGTACGTTAGCTAAGTTTAAAGTTGTACGTATATAATTCTACCTGCATAGACAAAAGTTCACTATCGAGGTTGCAAAGTAACGATTAAATTTTTACTCTAAGCTGCCACCAGCTGGGGAAGGTATATCAAACCCTCGACAAATACTAAGAAATTTTCGGTACGTAGACGTAGCTTGGTATGAGATCTGTTAGGTGGTGGTTAAAAGCGACAGATTTCATCTTCGGTCGAATACAGACAACAGCATAGTAAACAAAGTTAAATACTCTGTGAGTTGACACCGGAGTATAAATTCACTGGTTGTTGCGTGGGCCAATTCAAAATGTTGCAAAATTTCGTGAATGACATGACATCTGTATTATAAGCTACTTCTCGTAGATCTGCTATATTTGTATTTAAACAATACAGCTCGGTTAACTTCTCTGTTTGATATCTAAAAAGTAGAATTAATTTACTATATTTAAAGATGAGTTAATTTGGTATAAGCTATTTGCATTCTTAAAAAAAAAAAAAAGAACAGAAAAGAAAAGAAAAAAGAAAAGAAAAATGAACCAACAAAAAGGAAAAAATTAACTCCCACTTCTGAGATGGGTTTCTAATTAGCTGTACATTTAAGACATTTAGTTATAATTATACTCTTACCTACGTACTTTATTTTCGCCTAGTTAAATGATTCCGCTGGCAAATGAAACGTAAACTAACGGTAAATTTTTCGTAAAATAATTCGCCGAGCTGTGTTAAAAAATTAATTAAAATTTCAATTTTGATTTAAACGCTCAAATGCTTTTTAAAGCTGTTACTGTTGTGTACTTGGTACGAATGAAATTAGCCCGCAAGGTCGAGACGTTTGGCTTACGCATCAAGCTTCGTGATATTTTTCATTTTCGCTCGACTCGAAATTATGTAATTGTGATTCGTTGTGCACCCCTTTTTTTAGTTCTCGTCGCGTCGTAGGTATTCGTTCCTCTATTTGCTTTCTTTTTCATTTTAACGAAAAGAAAATTAAATTCCGTGTATGTAACTAGCGTCGCGTCGGTTGCTCTTTGTCTCTTCATCATTTCCATTTGTATTTTATACGTAGTTATGACAAAAAAATCTACGTCTACGTACTTTACGTTTAATTGTTATGTTGAAAGTGAAATTTGAGATCTCGAGCGCTTGTCAAAAGCACACGAAATACGACTACGATTGTTTTTCTGTTTCGATATTCAATACTTACTCGTGAATGTATTAAGAACCTTTTAACCAACTGGTACATTTGTAAATTATTTTACTCTATTAATGTTTTTTCTTTTCTAATTTTTGTGCTGAAAATATAACTTTTTACAAAATATAAATTCCCTTATGGGATGAAAAAAAAAACTGATAATATTTTTCCTTTAGAATTTATTACTAAAATTTTTACTTTATAATTTTGTATGAAATATGTGGCAGGTTAGGTACTTCTTTTCTACCTTTTTTTTTTTTTTTTTTTTTTTTTTTTTTTTTTTTTTTTTTTTAATAATAAATGTAAAATATCCTAAAATGTTTTTAACTCGATGACGGAAACTATCAAACACTCTGCAACCTGAATCCATTTGATTTATTATATTTGAGCCAGTTGTTGTGATATAGTTACACTTTGAAAGAGAAGTTGTCACCTCTTATAAACTAAAAAAAAAAAAATTCTATTCAGTAGATAGCTCGTTTTTGCAACCTTGATACCCTTGGAATGGCTTATTTTTCGCATGTAATGAACCAAGTTGTACACGAGCTGAATACCGAACTTTATCTCACGATCATAATAGGACTTTCTCGGTCACTAAAACTTATAAAACAACTTTTTATTAAAACCGAAGCATCGATCGCTTAAACTAAAGCTTCATCTAAGCGTAGAAAAAACTTCAACGTTAAAGAACTAAAAGACGATCTGAAATATCAAGTGGATCATGCTTGACGTGCATCGCATACACATGTAGTCATGTACATACATTACATATACAGAATATTTTCTTTTTCTGGAACAAAATCGAAATGTAAATGTCTAATTTTATATAAAAAAAAAAAAAAAAAAAAAAAAAAAAAAAACCGCAGCAGAATAATTCTCAAGTGTTTTGTGTGATTTTCATTGATTCGTAAAACATGTGGTAAAATGTAAAGAGTATAGATACTTTTTATGTAAATTTAAAAACGAAAAAAACAAAATATGTCAATTATCTCCCTATGGGATTTTTTACAGTTTCATTTCAAAAAGCTAACCCAGTGTGTCGATAATTTTAAACTAACGAGCAACGAAGAACGAAGGACGAAGCTACTTTAGAAGAATCTTATTCAGGCATGAATGAAATAACGCGTCATTAGTTTTCCATTTACTCATAGCCCTAGCTCTAAATGTGCTCGTTATTTTAACCCATCAAAAAAACGACGAATTAAACAAGTAAAGGTAACTTTCAAGTAGTAAGTATTGTAAAATAGTTGACGTATCGTATACTTTTATTTTCTCATTTAGTTGTAGATTTTCAAACGAATTTCTTTTCATTTCATCAACTCTAGCCACATTGGAAAAAATCGGCTTTAATAGTTTTTTATTTTTTATTTTTTTTTGAATCATTTCAACTTAAATAAATTGAAGTAGAATCAACGCCACATTTTTCCAGTACACTTTTGTACCTGGCTCGTTTATTTTTACTTGACCATATTCTACGTAGTCTTCGTATATTTCGTTATTGCCTTGAGAAATGCACGTTTATGCAATTTATTCGACACGAGTTTAACGTTAGGTTTTCCTTTTTAGATGTGTGTGTATGTGTGTGGCTTCTAATTCAAATATGTACCTACATTTCGGACTTCGGAGAGCGGCATCACTTACTTGAAATTAATCAACTATTCTCGACATGAGTTCACCTGAGCGTGATCGTAAACTAATTAAATATCATTGGACGGTTTAGCAAGAGGTTGTGATTTATGGTGCAGGTCTATACGGTCTAGTATACGAATCAGCCCTTTATCGTATTAAATACTCGTGTCTCGAAACTATACATAAACGTATGTACGTTCGTCAAAAGCCTTATATGTATTACGATTCAACGAACAAAGGTATATTTTAACCCGAAGATTACTGGGTGGAACCTACTTCTTCACTTATCCACTCGTGTATTTCGATTATGGTTTCTTATTGGTGATAGAATATAATGCGGTGAAGTATTTGTGTATAAATTCTTCTTGCTTTATGGGACCTTTCAACTATTATCATTAATATATTACTTAACGAATAGCTTATTTACTGAACAATAGTTGGCATGATTTTGTATTATTTTTTTGTATTACAATTCGATGATGTATAATCATTATTCAACATCAGGCACTTTTGTTCATTCATCGATGGTTAAAAAAACTCTATTCTTATGGTGTGCCCAGATCAAAATCGATTATTTAATTATTATTTATTTATTTATTTATTTATTATTCTTGTTACGTTAGTATTACACTGCAAGATTTAAAATAATGTAACGTTGCTCGTAATTCTAATCCATTGATGATTTTTGTTGCAGTTTACTGCTCAACGAATAAATCACCAAATTGATCTAGCCAATATGATTAATCATCGAAAAAAATATCAACTTTTACGCTTCTTCTAATTCCTATCAAAGATGAGATTTGGTTTCAAATTCCATCGAATATTTTTTATTCTTACCATAAAAGTATGCTTATTTTAAATGTTTACATAATTATCGTTTATCACTAAACACTTAATATCTATGTTTTATTCATTTTTACAGCATGAATCCCATAATGTCCGGATTTATTACTGGAAATCGCAAATTCTTTCGTGAACGGATTATAAAACATTCCTTCGATACTTTTAACCGTACATTTATCTGTAAATGAAAATGAAGCCTATCAT
Organism: Ferrisia virgata; assembly: GCA_900060175.1. Lineage (NCBI taxonomy): Eukaryota > Metazoa > Arthropoda > Insecta > Hemiptera > Pseudococcidae > Ferrisia > Ferrisia virgata. The sequence goes on from FIZR01018038.1 coordinate 5,311, forward strand.
ATCGTATCGTAAGTAACCGAACGATTAAAATAATTCAAACATCTAATTTGTGATTACTTTTCTCCATCATTTTGATCAGATCCTCAGGAGAAAGGAATTCATCATATTTATGAGTACCTTTGGGAATGATATTGAACAACTCTGCTAAGAACAATATTTTTATAGCGCTGAAAACCGTTTTATTGATAGTAGTAACGAATAATGATCCTCCAGGCTGAAAAAGAAAGGTACCGGTCAAAATTCAAATCTATCACGTGACATGATTAGATAGTTTTTGCTTCACAGCAGCAGAAGTACTTCGTAAGTACTTTTCAGAAAAACTATCATTGGTAGTGCTGAAATCGAAGTTTTATGAATGTTTTGATAATACTTAATTTCCTGTGCCATATTCATCTGCATATCCAAAGACAGTATGATTCAAAGGATAATCTCGAATTTCATAAAAATACTCATGTGATAAGTTTATACAATCTAATGATCAATAAAGGTTGTTGAGTATTCGAAACCGTTGATGAGATTCCTTTTAAAGCCCGACCGAATAAAAATAAATGTACTTGTACATGCGATCCTTCGATTTCTTAACGATTAATCGTTAGAAAACCGAAAGATCACTTGATTAATTGTATAAGTATAAGAAAAGAAAGACGTCTTCTTCGTGCAAAAGTATTTCAAAATAACAAACCTCGAAATTTCAAAACGAAAAACATGATGATTGAAATTACTTTACATTACTGAAACCGTAACCACCTTCTAATCCTAACAGAAATTCTAATTAACATATTCAGTTATTATAACTGCATATAAGCTTTGTTACTTATGAAATGATTTACTTTTAGAGCGTTGATAGAGTTGGCTAAATATTTTTCTTTTTCTTCATTTGATACATGTTCGATCACTTCGGACGATACAACAACGTCGTATTTTTCAAAATTATTTTTTCCATGTTCATAAATGGGTTCATTTGCGTACCTTTAATAGGAAGATTAGGAATAGTTCAATATAATGTAATGAAACTCCATTTTCTGGAATGATATGAATAAAGCATTCGATACGAGTCTTATTCTACCTTAGATTATTTTTTATTAAATTATCAGACGCTTGATGGTCTTTAGCAACTTCGATTACTTTGGCATTGATGTCAAGTCCTGTTACATCAGCTCCTAATTTAGCTAGTTCCTGTATTACAGAAATAAAATACATTTTGTTATAATTCATTCTTTTCAAATGCAAGGTCATAATAATCCATAAGTACGTTGTCATTACGATGAGTAACTGATTAGATGTTCAGAATATTTTGTTAATATACTCATAACACACTACATTTACTACTTACAATAATTATCTAGCTATTCTGATAATTTTTTAATGAGTTGATATCTGTGTAGTGTACACTTAGCTACGTATCGGCGACGTACGATTGTAAATTTTATAATTTAACGTTATTTCTTGTTAAAAGTAGAGCTACTTATTTTGAAACTTCATAAAAGAAAATTGTTGTCTTAATTGGTCCTAAGTAAGTGAAATAGTTTCCTTCTTTTTGTAACCGTATTTTTAATATCTTTCCTCTGCAATTTTATAGGTTATTTGCTCAAAAATGCCTGTAAAGTTATACTACACCATTGCGAGTCCGCCGGCCAGAGCTGTTATTCATACGTTGAAGGTTTTAAATATACCGTATGATTTGGTAGATGTAAATTTATTGGAAGGAGAACATCGTTCAGAAAATTTTCTTAAGGTATACTTTTAAATGAAATGTTCTGATAATCTATTATTTATTTTATGACGATTCTAATCACCAAGATCGAAAAATGTAATTATCAAATGACTATCTGTGTAGCTTAATCCTCAACATACAGTGCCGACAGTTCAGGATGAAGATGGGTTCGTATTATGGGAAAGGTTAGTTTCTATCTAGCGTTCTATATAGTAATAGCTCAACTCTTCTGTTACCTTATTTTACTTCTCGATCACCTGGTAAGACAGGCTTTTGGGTTTTCGCTGCGCAGATATTCAGAATTGATGAATAAAACTGATATCATATGTCGAAATTGAATACGTTGTTCGGGTGTATTAATTATATTTTATTGTTTCATACATACAGTCACGTTATAAACGCTTACTTGGTGAATAAATATGGGAAAGATGATAAATTATATCCAAAAGATGCGAAAGCTCGAGCCATCGTGGATCAAAGACTTTATTTTGATAACGGTGTTTTGTTCAAATCGCTCAGGGCTGCTGGTGTAAGTTTTATTATCAATTTTAGAATTAAATGAATACTTGTAATAAGAATTCTACGTTTTTACCTCACATCTAACGAATAATCAAACCATGATTTCACGTTATCGCCAATTAATAACAATAAGTAATCTTTTGATATGTTTGTACAAATAAGTACTGGATTAAATTTTTTGTACATGTATCTTTTTTTAGGACAAAATCTTCTGGCAAAAAACAGAAACCAAGATAACCGACGAAATGAAAACATTGATTGAAGAGGCGTACGACTTGTTGGAAAAATTTCTAGTTGGAAATCAGTACGTTGCAGGAAATAGCGTTACAATTGCAGACTTCTCAATTATTACAACGCTGAATAATTTATCGGTTAGTTTTTATTTTTATCTCCTACTGATAAAGCACTTCACAAAGGGAGTTGGAATTCTAAAAATTGAAGATTTGTTCTAAGAAAACATTCCGGTAAACATGTTTGCTATTTAGCGACCTATAAATAAAGAAATCATACTAGATGATGAATTAATTTTAAAATGTTTTCAAGAAGTAGGAAGTAGAGTAAGGTGTATTAAGAAATTTCGGACGAAATCTTCTTTCCTAATTGATAAAAATCAACATTTCCGGTAAATTTTTATCATTTTCCTCTTCAAATTAAATCTAACGAAGATTACTGCCTACTTAAATACCTAGTAACGATTCGAAATGACTTAATTTCTTCTCTGTTTTCATTTCAATTTTTATTTATATGTTTTTTTGTTGCCTACGTCTATTATCGCAACCCCATTTTATTTTTAAAATTGTTTTTTAGGTGTTGATACCAGTGAACAATGAAAAATTTCCTTTGATAACGGAATACGTAAAACGTAGTGAAGCAAATATACCAGGTTTGAAAGAATTGGAGGAAGAAGGAAAAAATAAAATGATAGAATATTTAAAATTAGTCAATTTTGAATTTTAGTTTGGCTATTTTTCTGCCTGCTTTTTACTTAGCCTACTTCCTATAAGTATACATATTGATGATTTATTATTTCATTGTACTTTTAATAATTTTTTAATTATTTTTTCCCTAAACGATATTGGAAAACCGGAATTAAATAGCCAACTCGGATATACCTGTTTTGATTTTAAAGTAGCTTTTTTAATAGTAAATTTATAGATTCTGGTTTGATTATGATAAAAAAATTTAGTCAAGTCCTATGTATCATTTAAATAATGCCTATTTTATTTTTAAAATGAAAAAAGAGTAACAATCGTAATTGTTTAACGATAATGTTATTTTATTTGCCACAAAAATTTCATTTTGAAGATATTGTGTTATGTACCATTTTTAATCGGTAAATATTTTTTTATTTGATTTTTATTGAAAATGATTTTTGAAATTAAAAACAAATCAATGTTATGCAATATTTTAACCTTGGCAAAGCGAATGTTTTACTAGATATAATGGAACTAGGTACTTATCAGTATCAGAGTTGGACAAACCCACTAAAGTAACCAGAAAATCCTGGTAAACCGGAAAATTTAGAGATTTCTCAGCCTGTACAAATATTCTTACGAAGAGTCATGCTTTTGGTTTATTTGATTCAAACTTCATTACCAATTTTAAAATCAGAAAAATGATGATTTTCTTTTTGAAACGCAGTCGATTTCAGATTTGTAGGCGTTCCGTCATGATTTGCCCGTATTTTTGCAAAAATTTCATCGAACTTTGATCATTATCAACGATAATACTAAATGAATAATTACTTCACAGAGTATACCACCTCCACACCCAACTTCAAGAATTTTAACGCCTTCTAAACAAGATTTGTCTCCGCTTCCAGTTATATTTTTAATTCCCGTTGAATAGATGCCATTCAAAATGAAAGGAACTCTGCACATTTCATTAGTAAATCAAATACGTTATTTATTATTTATTTAATTCTCGTATTTCAATTGTATTCTATTGTAAAAATTAATCACTTCTTTTTACCTAACTGTATTGAAACGTGATAATAAGTAATGACTATCCCACCATTGCACTGTTTGTTTTTCCAGACATTTTTGCATCAATATGAATCTAAAAGGAAAAAAAACAACTTTATGCGAGGAATGAAAAAGGGATGAAAAAAAATACAGAACTCCGTCATTCACTTTTCGCTGACGTTGGCCTATTTAATGTGTAAAATCGGATTCGAAAATTTTTTTCTACTTACCGAGTATGTATGCATCTTCTACTGAATTGTAAAGTAAACTGGCGAAGAACGTCCATAACTTCGATATTATGATTAAGACATTCAGTTATTACTTTGATTAAATATACCTGATAAATTTGAAAATTATTGCGAGACGAGTGCAATTTTAAATTTGAAGTATTTATCGTATTCTTCTAGTTTTTTTTTCCACGTGGCTAATAGCTCTAGAGTAGTTTTTATAACAATCTCATGCTTATCAATTGTTGATTTTAATCCTCGAGTGTTAATAATACTTAATCCATCAATTTCTAGTATCTAATCATCATACGTACCGAAAATTTCATCTGCATATTTGTTTTTCCTTTAGGTGTAAATTTCTAACCGAGTAAAGATTTATATTTACTTACCTGAGTAGGCAATCTAAGCATTCAACAATCATTGATCGATCACTTATCATTTGCAAATGTTATTTCAAAAAGTTGGCTTACACTAGAATCTTGATTTTATTTTTCTAATATCAACATACCACACGCATATAAAACATAATGAATAATACCATTTTATTTTACTTTTATTTTTTTTTCAGAGCGTGAATCCCATAAAATAACGACATATTCGAAGAAATTGAAAAATCTTTTTTGATCGGATTGTAAAAAATTCCTTGGACCTGTCTAACTGAACATTTATCTACAAATGGAAACCATATATCGTAAGAATTCCAGTGGTTAAAATTATCAATGAATAGGTAACTTTTACAATTACTCTTTTCGATTAATTTTGTCAGATTCTTCGGAGAAATGAATTCTTTATAATCATGAGTGCCTTTGGGAATTATATTGAATAGCTCCGCTAAAAACACTATAACTATTCTACTGGTAATCGTCCTGTTGGGACTGGTCATGAATAATGAACCTCCACTCTACAAAAAAGGAAAGGTACTGATGTAATTTAATATTGTATTTTTATGATATTGGTAGAAAGACTAAAGAAATCCTATGGTTATACTTGAAGGGTGTTGATTGAACTGGATAAAAATTTCTCTTTTTCTTCATTAGGAATATGTTCGATTACTTCAGATATTACAACGGCGTTGTATTTCTCAAAATTATCTTTTTCGTGATTGTAAATAGATGCATTAATATACCTGTAGAAACAATAGTGATAAATACGTATAACGCGCTTCACTTCATGCCCTATTTTCTAATTTTCAGTCGTACGACTAAAAAGCAACAAAGTAAACAGAATTTTACTTTAAATTATCTTTTAACGAATCGTTCAACGCTTGATGTTTTTTAGCAGTTTTAAGTACTTCGGTATCGATATCAAGTCCAATAACATCAGCACCTAACTTGGCCAGTTCCTGGATGTAGAAATGAAATAATTTATTATAAAACATCTCTTGAGAAAATATTACTAAAATGTGTACTTCAATATCGCCGGTTTCATAAAATAAATCATTACTTCGCAAAGTATTCCCCCTCCACATCCTACTTCGAGAATTTTAACGCCATCTAAGCGAGTTTTATCGCCAATTCCGGGCAAATTTTCAATTCCAGTTTCATAGATGCCATTTTGAATGAAAGGCACTCTTTATTGCAATCGTGAAACGGTTAAATAGAATGCATTAATTGATAGGTACAAAATATATTATTATTTATATTAATACTTATTTGCACTTATGTTTTTGTGGTTTAGTAAAGTAATCAAAAGAATACTAATCAATTGTTCATTTACCGAACTTTGTTAAAACGTGTCAATAAACGATGGCTATCCCACCAGTGTACTTTGGTTTGATCCTCAACTGCCTTTTGCATCAATACAAATCTGTGGAAGTAGTTTGAGAAATGGTTACTAATGGTCTTTCTTGAAGAAAATGAAACATGGAAATATTGATGATACGCTTCTGGTGGGCAGCGGATGATCATTATGGGTAAATTCAAATGGACCATTGATTTCACTTACCGCGTATGAATACATCTTTTACCAAATTGGTAAAGAAAAGAAATGTTTCTTGTAAAATTCATTATTTTGATGTAATATTGAATTGAAACAGAATTAATTTTTAAAATACAACGCTAGGTGTTGAGTTTCAAGTTGAAACGTAACGAATGAAGAAATATATCATAGTATTTATCAGTTCGAAGTGGTTTTTTCCCTCAAAATCGTTATTGAACCATTCTACCGAAGGTTATGAAAAACAATATAGTAAGCAATATATGTTTTTACCAGTAAACAGGTAGGTGACATACGCTGTCGTATCAGTATTGATAAAGGTCACTCTAGCAATGAACTTTACTTTATCGAAGAACAACAGCGTACTTCAGAAATTACTCGAATAATACTCTCATTTGCCCTAGCAAAGTAAACCAACTTCATTAATCAAATCGGTGCATAATTCAAGATTATTTGATGTCATTGGTCAATATTATCATCAGTATAGGGTTAGGGTAATGGTTTTTAAAAAAAAACCTTTATATTATCCTGTTCGCTTCGATATTTTCTCAAAATTATGCATTATAGCTCAAAACAAATATAAAATTCGTAATCAGCGACCTTCAATTGGCATAAAAATAGACAAAGAATGTGTAAAAATTGTTCAAATTTGCATAATAATTATTAATTAATTGATTAATACTTAAATCGTATAATAATAATAATTTAAATTATCAATTAGTCGACATTGAAGAAATTAAAATAAAAATTTACATTTAATTAGCACTATAGATCTGTTAAATAATAAACTAAAAATACAATCGACCAGAATCGTTATATAGCACTACGTAGTGATAAAAAAAAGAACTATTAATTTTATTTTCAAAGTATAAGCGCGCTCTATTAGCCTTGTTAGCAAGCTTCCTCGGAGAAAAAAGAATAATTTGTTGATTGGTTGAACGTTGAAGTTAGACTATTGATCAACATTCCAACTTCAACAATCAACCAATCAACAAATTATTCTTTTTTCTCCGAGGGAGCTTGCTAACAGGGCTAATAGAGTGCGTAATTGGCGCTACCCTCAATGAGAATGAGACATTTTTTACATTGCCGATTTAAATGATGAACCATGTTATTTTTGCAATATTTGCACTCCATATTATTATTTTTTGCAGGTATTCTTTGAAAATAAAATACATAATGGCTAATTCTGCCACAAATCTTTGTATTATGTTTATATTATTTACTTTTTATCGTAAATAATCGAATGAAGTGTCATTTTATATAGTTTTCGATACAGCGAAATCAATGTTGATGTTATTTTTCGCGTGGAATTAATTTTCGGTGATAAATTCGCCGGTTTTATTTTCAACTTTCTCTGATCGTTGCAGATAGCTGTAACGTCATCACCGAAAACCTCAGTCGACTCTGCCTTCAAAAGCTTCTAAAGAAGAATGGTATTTTTCATTGCGTAATGAACGTTTTAATGAATTCAACGAAAAAAAAAAATTGTATTTAAATAGAACAGAAATTATAAACTGGTAACAAATAAATAAATCATACAAATAGAAACACACGTAATAAGTACATAACGTTTGAAGTAGGCCTACATCACAAAGGGAAAAAATCAACTACTCAACATAATAAATTACAAAGGAAAGAGGGGGGAAAACAATAAAATATTAAAAAGGTAATACTATAATTTACAAAATACCGTAACATATCACCGGTACGCCCATATACCCTTGCACCTTGTAGAATTTAGACTTATTTTTCTCTCTTGCTAATATAATTATCACGGTTCTTCTTGGAGATTAAGCTACCACACTTTTGAAACCCCGCAATTAAAATTACTTCGAAACCTTAACACTTAAATTAGAAATAAAATAAATTATTAACCGCTGACTCGGTTATTCCAATTACACCGTTATCTTTGATCATTCAACATAATCACACTTTTCTCAAGTAGAAAGGAAAATTTTACAAATCGTAGTGGCCTTGATATTAAAAATGCGTCATTACGTAGATTTAGACTTTGATTTTGAAAAATAATATAAGTAACAAAAAAAAAAAAAAAAAAGAAGATAAAAGAAAACATAAACAAACATACATAACAAAGATTAGGTACACATTACGTTATTTCGAAAGTGTGGACGTTTTTTTTTAAGTTCATAGCGTAATCTTTTCAAATTCACAACAGGACGAACAGGACATGTTCTCAAACAGATAGATAACATTAAGAGAGGTAGGATATAACAAAATTTAGAAGAATAATAAAAACAAACAAATGTAACGAATACAAACAAGAAGCAGGAACATTGGTGAGGAAATTATCGACCTCGGATTGGACTGTTAGTCTCAATAAAATCGGTCACTGCTTTATCAACATAATCATCAAACCATTAAAAAGAAATAACAACAAAAACAATACACGACGACATGTAAAAAAATTCTAAAATAAGCGAGTGTCGGTGTGAGAGTGTGAGGAAACATGAAGCGATCAACTACACGAAGTAAAAATAACCGTCGTGTTGGAGAGTTTTTCCGTTAAATTACGTCGAATGAATTTTCTTCTTTCGGCGTCGCGTCGCATCGTAAGCGCATTTTAACAATCTTATTGATATTATAATTAATATAATAAAACATAATAAATACAACATTCGTAAGGATAATGATAAAACCATTACGAAACGATGATAATCGAAGACGAGTACAAAAGCGTGCGTGTCGTCTTCCCAAATCAAATAACGTAACGAAGAAAAGCAAAACAAAATCAAGTTTTACGATTTTCACAAACAAATAGAATGGTAAATTGATATTTTTCTTCCTCGTTATTTACACCTACACGGAACTCACTTGCATAGATCTGTTTACATCTATGTCTAATGTATTAATTATTTGAGGATTTTTCCTGTTGTTGTAAGGCGTTGCCGAGTTGTCGTTCTCTTGCGTAGCCAAATTCGAAATATCCGAACCGCCGAGTTCGATCCCGCTTTCATCGGTTTCCGATGCGTCGCCTCCATTCAGCAGGATCGAATTGCTTTTTGTTACACCTGCCACGATAAAAATAATCAAAATTATTTCAAAGCGAATGAATCCATTTTATGAGGAAATTATTTCATTCATTGGAGAACTCAGTGGATAAAAGTCAAATTTCAAATACTTCTAGCAAGTTTTGATTCAAAATATACAAATAACGGCGACTAAAATTATTCGTCAATATGTATTTCTTCCAAATATTAAACGAGAGAGCCCGAGTATACTCGAATATTATTAATAAAATTTTTACAAGCGAACAAAAGATTCTAAAAACAAATAATTTTGGGCTAAAATTGTAACTTCCAAAATAATTTAGTGTAAAGCCAAATAAACGTCAACATAAACTTCAAAGTGAATAAAATCTTGAATTTTATCAGACATCAGGTCAACGTAAATCTGTAAATTTAGCATTAAAATTGTTAAATACAAAAATAATCAAACCAACTGTTAAAATCCCTTTAAAAAATACCAAAAAAAAAAAAAACTGATTCACTAAGCCTTTAAATTCTTGTTTTTGTTCGATATAAATCGATTAAATAAATCACTATCACAAATATGCAAATAACATAAACTTACTTTTAATACTACTAACGCTGCTACTTTTCACAGCGATGGCAATTTTCTCTTTGGTTTTCTTGCCAAAATTGGCGGCCATTTTCGGTAAACTCCTTCTAGGATGTATCTCTGGCGTATTACTGTTATCTTCCTTCTCTTCCGAGATAGCTCCCAAACCATCAGCGCTTTCTGATTGATGAGGATCCTGAATTGGAATGTCATCTGTAAGGCAACAAATACGTTAAAAAATTACTCGTCGATTTTTCGTACGTTTTTTGCTGAATGAAGCGTGCCGATGTGTCACTCACCAGGTAATTTTTTAGTTCTAAACGAAGCATTGGTTATCATGGATTTAGACAATGTAGTCGTTGTAGTAGTAGTAATAGTACTAGCTACCGGAACACCAATACCCATGAGTCCACTATCAGTTTGACCTGTTGAATATTCAATTGATTATTTTGACCGTTACGAATTGATTTGAAAAAAATTAATATTTTTCGTCTTACTTTCGTTCAGATAATTCTTAATAGCATTTGTCAGCAATATAACATCGTTCAGTCCTTGATACCCAGCTCGAACGGCGATCGCTTCGATGGCTTGCAACGCTTCGTATTTAAATCCATTAAACCTATCGCCAAAATAAAACCGCAACCATTAAACCGATCTACGTTACGGTTTTCTTATTGGTTCCACTCGTTAAAAATACGTACATAGCAAAATATAAACTATACAGCAGCTGGCACAGAAACGAAGACGAAACGGTAATTCTGGGTAACACACGAGGTATATCGCTATTCATAAGTACTAAAGAAGACCTTCTGTACATTTCCACACCATTAGTTGTTTTGGAAAATCCTTGCGTCACTATTCTAAGAAGTGCAACAAATCATTAAAATGATTACGATTAAACGTTTATCACCGGAACAAAAATTCTCAGAATACTTACTTCGAACTAACTTTACATATTTTTTCTAACGTTTCTAAAGATGATTTTGAAAGTAATGCGATATGCTTGTTGTACGAAAACAAAAGCTCCGATAAGACTGATAATCTATTCTGAGCTACTAATTTATCCACAGGTTGTAACGGACCACATCTAACCAGTTGCGAATCCCTTTGTTCTAATCTTTTTAAAGATGATTCCGTTAACGAAGCTGGGCCTAAACTAACAGGCTGTGAAAATATAACTCAAGGTAAGTAACAACAAACAAGGTACAGTATGACTTTTTTAATTAATTATATTGGTACAGACTTCGTGAAAAATGGAAGACTGTGCTAAAGATGGTAATCTAAAAGAGAGTACTTTGGGCTGTCCATTATCGTCAACGATTTCTAAATTATAGACACCGATAATAAACGCTTCTATGCTGCGACTAGTCTGGAAATTATGATAAAAATATTGTATTCGAGTAAACAGGAAACTACCAATACGATTTTACTTATTTCAAGATAACTACTTGTGGAAAAAACCAGTTTTATTCGCATTTCATTTAATCACCACGTCCGTTTACGTGACTCACGCGATTTTAGTAGCGTAATCGATTTTACCAACAAAACGACTCAAAAAAAAAGACACTACTACCAATTTCCATATTAATATTAATTACCTTTTTATCAGAATGAGCGATAGCGTTCAAATATACGTATAGAATCTGAGGTAAAAACTGCAAAGTAAAACGTTTCAATTCTGGTTTACTCGATCGGTAGTATTCGAAGAGTACGTTGCATACGTCGTCGATTTTAATATCCTACGAAAGCACACAACGTTGAATCAATTCTTGGCAAACTAACTAATCATAATATTCACATCGAATACTTACTTCTAGATATTTATTATTAATATCGTCCAAATAAGAATATAACGCTGTTATAACATCGTTATCTTCTTCGGCGCTTAAACCAGACGACTCTGCCAACCAATCTCTGATGGTGGCTTTGGTACGATCAACCATTTTACTAGAATATCAACAGCACTGTAAACAAAATTTTTCATTACTCTTTCGTTTACCTTCGTAATTGTCCGCATTACTTAATTGCGAAAAAACAATAATTAGATGAATAAACTTAGCATATCGAATAGAAAATTTACATTTTACAAAATATCGCGCCAATGTCACTAAAACCATGGCACTTTATACAATATCGATACTAACGTTTTTCAATGGAATACTGGAAGTAACTGAAACGAGCCAAGTACTTCAAAAGCTCGTACGAAAATATCGTAATTAAGTATATCGTGACATCACTAGTAATTTAATAAGTACCAAGTATAATATAAAATTTGATGAACATATAACACCGTGTTATCAATTTATTTTAGTAAAGAAGGGTGCTTTACCCGGATGTGTTTTACTTACCCAGATCGTTATATCGATTTTCGTTTACGTAAGATTACTATATAAAATAATTCCAATTAATGAATAGTTCTACGTAAATTTCCTTAGACATTTTTTAAAAAAATATAACTTTTCCAAGGTAAACAACATTCGAACAACTGAACAAGATTCTCGAGGTGGAAATCTCTTTTCGTTTCGCAAGTTGAAGTTGTACTAAAGAAAGGGGTTTATTCTGAAACTGAATTTTGTTTGTGTGTCAATTTTTCTCGTCTGTGATTGGTTGGTTTACGTGTATTAATGTGAATGACGTCAACAAACTGATAACTATCGCCCTATCGGTTCTTCGGTATTTCAGTACTGCTGAACTGAAACATGGAATTTCATTTTATTACGAAAAATAATTATGGAAATAAGTAACATCATCCTCAGATTATAAACCAGATCAAACGTGAAACGTATAATTAAATATTTTCAACATTGATAGGTCAATTAAAGTCGATTAAAATGTAGTAACCTGTACTTATTCCGAAAGAAAATACTATTAGATGGGTATACGTCTACACACTGTACGTGATTATGATTATTTGCAACATAAGCTCTTTGCGCTAGAATTATTGATTCAGACCACTTCTTCATTAATCACGAAGAACAAAAATAACAATCTGGAAACAAGTTTGAATTAAATTATGCTAAATTTGTACGTTTACGTACGTAAGCTGTTCTTTTGCTGCTTATAGTCAATGAGTGAGGAAAGTGCGAAAACGCTAGGGATTTATGGAGATGATCCACTCTAATATTATAACTCATCAATGAGTTCAGATTCGAAAAATATCATGTTTTCCACGAAGATCGATTATTTACAGTATCTTTAATGAAACTGTAAAACTGTTCTTGTTGCTTCTTGTTTATTTGTATAGAGGAGGGCATCGGTAGGGTGATGATTTTATTATTGTGGTAATGTATGATAACTGATCAAAGAATAATGGGAGTGTTCGGTGCAATTAATGTTCTTATTTTTATAATCTATTTCGTATTTTGTTTTCAGCTGTGATCTAAAAAACAGAATGAAATCCTAGAGGTACGATGAAGAGTCCTTTTATCTACGATCAAAAAATTACTGGGTTATTGACGACATAGTAACTAAAAATTCACTGCCGAGAATTTCTGCATTGTTAGACAACGTTGAACTGTAAAGTAAAAGCGATAAGAAATAATACGTAGTTGGAAAAATGAAAATTTTGTTTCAATTCTTTCCATAAATATAAATGCAAAGTTTCTTCAGCTCAAATGTAAAATTCATAATTTATTTGTACGCTATTATTTACACTTATTGAAGAACAGGATGCGTATAACATTGATTAATTTTTACTTTTTCCTAGAAGAATGAATCATTGAAGGCGAAACATTACATTAAAATGCAACTAATTCACGAGCAAAATCACACGTAGGAGTACCTAAGTATATTTACTCACAATACAACGGAATAAATCGCGGCCAGAAACGTAAACCTCAAATTGATGAAAGATAAAAAAAAAACTAACCTCATTAGGCACTGATTCAATCCACATTTATTAAGTAAGAGGAACAAATGCGCAGAGAAAAACACACAATCACGAAAGGAATTTTAAAATTTATCCTCTTCCCAACGGAGAACAATTATTTGCCATTCAACAAGAGGTTGAAAATTAAGGAGAATGTATTATAAATTATATCCTACGATAAAAACATTTCTTCATTAAAAAAAATAAACATAAATATTGAAAAAAAAAAAAAAAAAAAAAAAATAAAAAAAAAAAAAAAAAAAAAAAAAGTAATCGATACAAATTACAAATAACCTCTGTAATAATACCAGACGATACATTTCAATGCTTCTTTTTCGACGAATGCGACGAAGAATGATGAGAAGACGACGATCGATGATGAGACGACGAATGATGTGAGGACTTTGACGACGAATGATGTGAGGATTTAGACGAAGAATGATGATTCGACGAATGCGACGACGAATGAGACGACTTATGATGGTGCTTGTCGCGATCTCGAGACGATTTTTTCGGCGGCGATTTATGATGACTTTTATTCTTCGATCGAGAGTACTCGTCTTCGAAATTAGCTCCTCGTTGACGATCGTCGGCTTCCGCTTCGCGTTCCAAGTCCGACCAATCTTTTCCGGATTCTTCACTCGAGTCAAGTTCTTCTTCTGTATTGAAAAAAAATCATAAAAGAAATACATATCAATGAAACCCTCGAATCCTGATATCAGTCTTGGATGATGTTGTTAAATAGTACAATTACGATGAAATTACCTCCGGTATCGGAATCTTCTGACGCTTCCGAGTACTCTGAATCGTCATCCGATTCATCTTCAACACTTTCAACGTCCGTAGGCTATGCAAAACAATACACCAAACAAGATGAATAATTAAAGCTGCAATAACCGATGAAAAAATTGTTCGTTCGAATACAACGTACTTCGTAAGCTTCGTCTTCGTCACTAGATTCGTCAGCTGCGCCTTTCTCTTCAGTATCTGAATCTGGATCCAAGAAAGTCCATCCTCCAGTTTCAAAGAATTGTTCCGGATCTTCGATAATTGTTTTCATAATTTTCGGCCAATTCAACGACTGAGAACCTTCCCAGTATCTGATATCGCATTGACTGAAAACAAGATAAAAATCACGATCAGTCATTGAATGAAAAATTGAGCGTTACTTCCAAACATCGTAAATATTCGACTTACTTTAACCATTCTTTAACGTGATCCAACATATTCATAGGAATAGCGTTCACCATCACTACTTTTTGATGGTAATCTTTAAATACGAAAACCATGTCAAAATTTTTCAAATGGAATTGTACACGTTCAAAGTGAACCAGTTCAACGTCTTCCAGGGTGATCACAAATGGAGGCTAATACGAGTACAAAAATACACTCAACAATGTAGAAACAAACGCAAATGTAATTATACACCAAGAAATACGACTTGATTAACTCTTACCCATTCAGTTAAATTGACAAGACATCCGCTAGTTGGCTGAAGTAACACTGTACTTCTGTAAGGAGCTCCAGGGAAACCTAATTCTCTGAATGGAGTATCGAATTCAATTTCTTGTTTTGTAGCTGCATCAACCTAATCAAACGTCTCAAAATTAAAATATCAGAATTAATTACGACGAAATGGTTCATTTGAAAGCTAACGTACTTTCTCACAGAAACTTTTGAATGCAGTTTTCAACTTGACACGAAGTTCTCTTTCGGCTTGTTCAGCAGCTAGATCATCACGATCATGCATATGCTGGTGTTTACCCAAATCAGTGGTTATTTCTCCCACCTCCGTATAAAACTGTACATCTAGATGTTTCTTTTTACCGAACATTATAGCATTCTGTCGAAATAATAATGGAAATTATACAATCAGTTCATCTTCAAAACTAGCAAATGAAATAAAGAAAAATATGTTGCGTACTTTGAGATGGAAGTGTAACAAAATAATCATTTCACCGTCACAGGGTTGGAAAAACGCGTGTTTAATATTGTTGTACAATATATCTACTTTATCGCCTCTAACTGACGTGTATCGGAATCCATTCACATGAGCTTCCAAAGAACCTACGAAAAGTCATCAAAATACTCGTAATGTCGACACTTACTACAATGTGATCATGGTTAAATCTGACGGCAGATCATTTACCGGTCATTCTTTTATTGACAATAGTAGGCCTCAAGTATAAATCCTTCAGCTTGGGATTTCCTTTATTAGATGAAATAATCAGAGTATCTTGTTTGACCAAATCTTCTTTCTCTTTTTCTTCGGCCTCTCTGGTTTTGAATTTCTTTTGTACTTCTTTAATCAAACGGAAGGCGTTGTTCAAGTTCGAAGATGGCGCCGATGTTTCGCCAGGTTCCCGTAAATTTGTACTACGATAAGTTCTATAAAAATATATTTTACGTCAAGTAGATTGAAACATTCGTAGAAAAATTTCTTGGAAACTCTCAGCATGTAACTTACACTTCTTTAGTGAAGGTTGCGTCGGGATTGGCGAATTGCGATCCTTCTCCTCTGGCCATAGTTGCTCCCGGATGGAAGAAATTGATACGTAAATAGGTATAATCACCTTCAACGCTTTGCGAAATATTTTTAATCGTTGATATATGGAAAGGTACAGGTAGACCGAAAATAGGTAAAATTACAGTTTCGTATTTTTTGTCTGTGAAATTAAGAAAAAAATTACATTAAGAAGAGGGCGTATTGCGTCATTTAATGAGAGTTATTCGATTGCAACTTACCCACAAATATTTTTAACTGTTTCACTTCGATCTCAACGGGCATTTGTTCGTGATTTTTATACGACACGTTGGATTTCCTGATTTTTTCAGATTGCGTACCACTGGACTGCTCCGATAATCGTTGACGAGCTTGCGCATTCAACTTGACCGCTAATTCTTTTTGATGTTGTTTGCGTTTTTCCTCGCTCGAAGTGTCTTGCTGTAAAGATTTTGACAAAAGTTATACAAGTTCTCAAGGCCGAATCTATTCGACTCTGAATGTAACATTAAAATTCTACATACACGTAGTTTAGATTCCAACACAGCGGTTCGTTTACCGCGTCCTAAAATCTGTTGCTGTTGAGGTTCGTTTTCTTTTTTTTTTTCTTCTTCTTCCTCGTCTGAACCCTCTTTCAAAAATATTCCAACACTTTTGATTCGTTTTTTTGAATTGGTTAATATGGTTGCTGGGCCATCCTGATATGCGAATGGAACACATCGATTTGAGAATAGACGTACAGACGTGAAATAAGATATCAGGCCGAACCGTTACCTCATTAACGACTACGGTGTCTCCAATAAAAAGAGAATAATTTTTAGTTTCTTTGCTATCGGCTTCTTTGTTGATTAAATTCGATAAACCAACGCATAAATTGTACACTTGAGATTTTCTAGCACAAGCTGTCGTCTTGGACGTAATAGAAAGTGAATTTTCACGAAATTCTATACCGGTTACAAAGCTGTAAATTGAAAAAATTAGAATAAATTTACCGAAACGATACTTCGAAGTATAGAAGCTATTCAAAAAAAAACAATACCCAAAATTTTTAGTCAAATTATCAACCAATGATGGTTTCTTTTCACGGGCGAAATCAATACCGCTGTTGTAAACGTCGCATAATCTACTTCCGGATTTCAGAACCGAAATTAGATGTTCTTGTAAATCGACTAAGAAATCATAATTTTGCTAAATACAGAAAGAAAAATAAGAAATTAATAAAATCGGTGTTTCATATTATACGATGTAATCATGAATTCGGAACGATTAACATACCTGTACAGAATCGTTAGGGTTTACTAATAACGTTCTGATAATATTAGAGCAATACATTTTGTACCTAGCTCCTAAGGAACATATAATTACTCCAAAATGGAGATTCTTTTGATCGCTGAAACAATAAATGGTTACAAGATCGAATACATAATGCAACTGCGCAGTAATTCATCGATAAATACCTCTGGGCGGAGAATTTAAGGCTATAGCTACCGCCACTTTGGATGATAGGTGGGTAACACGTAGACAGCTGCGACGTATCAACATTACTACCCACGTATTTTTTATCTGTCATCGCATTTTCAACACCATCGGCCAATTTCGAATGTTTGACTTTCTACAATACGCAGAAAAAATGATGTTAATGTTACGCAATTAACGAGCACATAAAAAAATATATGTAGTATTTACTTTATCCGAATCAATAATATCCATGATTTGATCCCTCAGATATTTATGGTACACTTCGACAGTAACTTGACATGCTTTTTTAATAAGCGACAACTCTGATTCTTCTTTCACGCTTAATAAACTAGCCAGTGCGTTACTAATATCGACCTAGAACAAAAATCACAATTAGTATCCAATTTACGAACCGAATTTCATCAAAGCTTACGTACATTTTCAAAACTGTGCTCTTTCAAAGCTTTTTTCCATGATTCCACCAGTGGGCCGGGAAATTCATCTTTGACAAATATTCCCAATGCTTTTCCTTTACCACTGGCTTTTAACGCGGCGATCAATTTTTCAAAATTCTCTTTTTCCGGGCCATCTTTGTTTCTAACGTATAATTTTATCGGTGGAATGGAATTTTTATCTTTGTACTGCTCCACTTGACGTAAAAACTCGATCTTCTTCTTGCTAGCCAAAAAATGTATGGAATTTTCCGCGAATACCATTATTACGTCATTGATGTCGTATCCGAGCAGCCATATCTACGTAAGTGGATAATATTAGTAAAACAGTTGTAAAAACACCACAAATACTGCGCATATAGGTTTTACCTGTAGCGACAACGATTTACAATATAATACGTAGTCATCGCTGCCGACGGCTGTACAAATCGAATCGACTTTAGGGAACGGTTCACCGCATTCTGTTTTGCCTTCCTGTAAGAAATAATTTACAAATTTGTCATTTTTAAAGCGATTTTTACCAATATTGGAGTACTGGCGCGCAAATCACACCGGAACAATGATAAAGAAGAAATTAATTCTCGGAGATTATGATTAATCAAAGTTATGGTAAATGAGTTAATTGTACCCAAAATACGTACTTTCCAAGCTGTGTAGAGGCGTTTCATCCGCCTGAAAAAGTTTTCTCGGTCGAGAACGACAGAAGACATGATTTTATCGTGATTTCACAACATACAGAAATCTCACGTAAAATACATGTAACACGCCACAACGCAATTTTATAAATATTAAGACAATATCAAACGTGAAAAATACAACTTGCACTATCCGTTTTACCGAATTAAATGGCACATTTTTACATAAAACTCAAATTAATATAGCATTTTTCATCAAAGTAGGACCATAGAATTTGTATTTTATTATTGTTAATAGCAGTCCATTGTCGCCAATAAGGACGCTTTAAAAGTAATTTTTTATGCAATGTAAATGCGCTGAGGTACTGTTTGGGATGTCATTTTTTTTCTTGTTCATTTTCATCTCAACCAGAATGTGAATTCTAGAAAACTTTCAATTTTTGATTCAAATCTAAAATTTATTTCAATTAATTACAAATTATTCAGATTTATTTAACGAAAAATATTGAAAATAATAAAAAAATTTTGAAAAACTGCATTGAAAAAAAGAAAACAACATACTCCTAAAAATTTCAATGTTATTTCGACGCAGAGTCGTTTTTTTGTTTTGTCAAAGTTGATTGCTGTAAAACGTGATAACGTATGATTGCATATTCACATCACAAAAAAATTTACACTTTGAACACTCGAATAAAATATTTAATCGTATTTCATATTGAAACATAGTGGAGCGCTACCTAACACCACTTTTATTTAAAATTTTTGACCCATTTCCTTATTTCTTTTTATACGACCTTAGAATTTTTTAAAAGAGCAGTGATAAAAAATCTGCAGCAGTGGAATTATGAACTGTGTAGCATTTAAAATTGTGTTATTCATGCAGTAAAATTGTGACGGTGATCTGGAATCAAATCATGCTTTTATTATAACCCGAACTGTTTCGATAATCACGTTAATATTATTTTCGAATCGGCAGAATGATAATTCTTAATGCTGTAAAAAACATTTATTGTCGCCGGATTGTACTAAACTCGCGACCATTCTTCATCAGGACCGTCTCCACATCAAAAAAGAATAGCGATGCAACCGCTGTGCATACCGAAACACCTCACGTAGCACAAAATGACTCGAATGAAATAAAGAAATACGATTGGCAAAGCTATGGATTCGACGAAATAAATGAAGCAAAAGACAGAATGTGGTCCTGGTCAACCAATTTCGTCCTTATATTTGTAATGACTGGTTTGGTCTTTGCATCAATATACTACCCTGATGCTATGGATCTAGATTGGGCTCAACGCGAAGCATTTATTGAACTGAGACGCCGTGAAGTCTTAGGATTACCACTAGTCGATCCGAATTATGTAGATCCCGCTACTGTTATACTACCTCCGGATGAGGAATTAGATGATGACGATATTGTAATTTAATTTAATGAGCCAAATTTCGATTGTTATGTTTTCATATTCGATGTAGATTTCGGACTCTACATCAAAATTATTATTATTTCCTGGCTTTGGTAAAGAATATTAATTCTAGTTCTTTTTTTTCTAAGAAATTGTTGTGATTGCTTTTTATCAATCATCATACTTATATACGATTTCTACATAGTTATGGATATATTTCCCAATAAACATACGTACGTGTCATATTAATCTTCGCTACTTCACTACCATATACAACACGGTACTGTTTTCATAATAAACAACACGTTTGTATAATAAGTAATATTGAAAAATAATAAATATTTTGACAAAATCAACTATTCACATAAAATACAACATTCATTAAAAGTACTCGACAATTAGACCGCGGCTGCGGAAGAATTTGCTTGTTTGGAGGTATCAATGTGTAATCCTTCAATAGCCGAATAAGGCAAAGTGGCGCTAACAGTTATAGGCGGCATACCAGGCAAAGATATAGGTGTTGTAACAGAAACACCTTGCACTGTAATTCAAATAATTTCTTAGCTGAAAATTTATCTTCGAACTGTTTAAGTAGTAAAATACATACCCCCGTTAGAAGGGTTAGTGGCGACTTGCGAAAATGATTGGTTCACTCCGCTCATTGTTGCTACAGTCTCAGTTCCACTTCGAACTGGTAAGGTTTCTCGATTGAAATAACTACTAATTCCAGCCGGTTGCCCGGGTGCTCGATAACCACCTTGCAATGGATTACTAGCCGCCGAAATGTATCCAGAAGTAGGAGGTGGACCTATATTACTTGCATATGTAGAAGGCAATGTTGAACTGCTCGTTGTAGACGACAAAGGAGGAGAGGAAACAAACGGAGCCGTTGAAGGGGTATACTGATTAAACATTTGATACGACGTAACCGCGTTTCCAGCAGCAGGAAACTTTGATGAAAATGTGGACGTGGGATAAAATGGCGTATTAGGTGACGAAGTGGGATATTGTGAAGGAGCTGAAACAGAGTAAAATTGCACATTAGATGAGCTTTCTGCCGTAGCCGGTATTTGAGGTTGTCCTTGGTGGCTGTAAGATGGAACTGGAACATTTTGAGGGATGGAATTTTCACTGGGTGAAGGAGTCGGAGTGAATGTGGCTGTCGAGAAAACTGGAACTGAAGGTGTGTACGCAGGAGTAATATTTGGGAGAGGAGCTGGAATCGAATTCAGATCAGTAGGTTGTTGCGCTTTAGCTTCAGTACCATTCACATTTTCAGCAGGCTGGAAATACGAATGTAAATATTAATACAATGGCGTTGAAATGTTTCGCGAGAAAAATGCAATGCAAATTTGACTAACCTTTATTGCATTCGGATCAGTAGGTGGATCATTATTCGGCACATTATTTGGTAGTTGAAACGTAGCTGGTTTGATTAAAGGAGGGTTAGGTATGTTTGAAGTTTTCCTCTTTTTTTCGGTTTTCTCCATAGCATTTCTAATGGGTATTCTGTGCAGATACCCATATCCAATACCACAACCCAAACTAAACAGAAATAAACCATTAGACAAGTGAACCTTAGCATTGCAGAATATTTGGGCTAATCTTACCTTCCTTCACCAGTCCAAGAAGAATTTGGAACAATTGTAACCTCTCTACAACTATCATCTTCCGAATTATAAACGTATAATTTTAAAGGTCGACCTTCGTGAGCTTCAATCAACGAGAAAAGATCTTCACTTTCATGCAACACCGAATCAGA
This sequence comes from Ferrisia virgata, assembly GCA_900060175.1. Lineage (NCBI taxonomy): Eukaryota > Metazoa > Arthropoda > Insecta > Hemiptera > Pseudococcidae > Ferrisia > Ferrisia virgata. Next base: position 27,336 of record FIZR01018038.1, read on the forward strand.
ACCGATGATGTAATCAGAAAAAGCTCTTAGACCGGCTTGTTCAGCGGGTGATTGAGGATGCACCTCCTGTAACGTTAAATTATAAGTATATTCTAATGTAAAATTTTAAATGAGAAGGCACTAACGAGAAAATCCATACCAATATGTGCCAAACATTTTCGTAGGCACCGTCAAAAGAACAGAATCTAATGCTAACTCCTAAACTACCGTGACCACCCCAATCGTTATTTGGAGTAACATTTACTTCACGAACTGACTGAGTTTTACTGCTATATACAACTAATTTGATTTCTTTACCGACATTATTATTCAGCGTTGTTTTCAATACTTCATTATCTTGATCCTGAAACCGTATACGAATTAAGGTGGTATTCAAAAAGTTTATAAAAAGATCTAGCGTACCAGTCTAGTATTTCCTATAGCAACAATGAAATCAAAGAAAGCTTCTAAACCAGCCGTCTCACCGGGAGAATTTTCTTGCACCTGTGAAGACAGCAAAAAAGTCATCAAGTAGAGCAATTACAAAAATACAAGATCAACAGTTTTTCCATTCGGTGTCCTGTTATCCATTAGAAGAAATGAACTCAGATACAACCGAGGGTATGTGTAAAGTATGTATACTCGTATTTCTATATTTTTTTCAGCTATTCATGGACAAAATTAGGTAATCCAATCTACCAGCAGATTAACTTACTTTAAGAATATGATATCCTTCAGTACCACCGCCTGGTATTGGAGTACTTTGAGAACCACCCATTATTAAGTAATTTTGAAGATAATATAAAAAACATACTATTTACATTGCAATATCTTAATAAAATACCGCATTTTTATTCAATAAGTATAACTACTCTGTATTATTTCTATACTACGTTGACGTGTATTTAAAATTACTTTTTCTTATCTATAAAGACAAAACATTTATAACAATTTGTGAACGAAAATTGTAATGTAAATGTGCAATCATGAAAAAAAAAGGGATCGATTCTAATTTTTGATGGTTTGTAATTAACTGCCTAACAATATGAGTATTTCTCCAACACCGTAAGGTAGAATATGTAAATTTCAAATGATCACTATTTCACTAACATAATACAGTGTTGCACATTCAAGGAAAATAAAACGAAGAATTCGTAACGCGGTATTTACATTTTGTTTCAAAAATTTTCAAATAATTTTCAAAAAAGAAGAAAATTTAAATGAGAAATATGTTCACTTTCATTCGTTTTGAATACTGAATATTAATCTCCAGAAAATGGCACGTAAGTACATATCTGATTTACTATTTTAGCCGCTAATTTGTAAAATTGTTCTATCATCAATTTTATACTTGTTAGAAGATCAAGAAGATTACGAGGAAGAATTGAAAAGCGTTTCTAAAAATCTGAGAGAAGTAGAAGTTAAGATTAGAATTCTTCAAGAGGAACGCGAAGAGTTACGAAAACGAAAAGACTTTCTTAGTGATGCCATTTCCCTTCAGAAAAGTAAAGAATTGGGAAGCGATAGCAAGTGGGACAGCGAAGGTATAGAATTTCATCGAAATACTGCCATCTGTATTCCTAAAAATTTTTCGGTTTATACGTCTCTGATTATTTTTAGATTATTCATGGTATTCAAAACTTTCGAACACATTGAAAGATGTTTTCCATATTTCGTCATTCCGTCCCAATCAATTAGCAGCGATGAATGCGACATTATCCAAACAAGACGTAATCGTTATTATGCCCACAGGAGGTGGAAAAAGCCTCTGTTTTCAATTACCAGCGTTAATAGACAAAGGTATGTGATTTTGAAAAGTTATGGTTTCAATTTCACTCCGAAATGATTATTTTCATTTTCTCGGTTCAGGTTTCACCTTAGTAATATCTCCTATGTTATCGTTGATGGAAGATCAAATAATGACCCTTAGATCTCTCTCAATTAAAGCGGAAATGTTTCAAGCCAGTACTACAGTTCAAGAGTCGACAGAAATTCAAAAGGTTGCTTTTACTTCCGAATTTTTTCTACAATCGCATAGATAATAATTTATCTTTTCAATACAGATGATGATAGATACAAAATCTGGCTTGAAGCTTCTGTACGTTACACCTGAAAAACTAGCGAAAAGTAAAAGATTCATGAGCAAGTTACAAAAAAGTCATAGTCTTAATTTGTTATCTAGAATAGCCATCGACGAAGTGCACTGTTGTTCTCAGTGGGGTCACGATTTTAGAACAGGTAAGACGTATGAGAAAAAGTGTAAAATTTTTAGAAAACGTTTTTCCACTTTTTTCGTTTGTTTCAGATTATCAATTTCTGGCTGTGTTGAAGGATATGTTTCCTGATGTTCCTGTAATTGGATTAACGGCTACGGCTACCACCAAAGTGATTTTAGATGTACAAAAAATGTTATCGATTCAAGGCTGTTTAATTTTCAAATCGTCTTTCAATAGACCTAATTTATTCTACGAAGTGTGTGCTTGTATTCCTCGCCGAAAGCTTAATCTACCATTATTATAAATTGAATTGCTTTTTAAGGTTAGAGAAAAACCTTCTAGTCAGAAAGAATGCCTAGATCAACTAGAAGATTTACTAAAGCACAAATTCAAAAATATGTCTGGTATAATATACACCACTTCAATCAAAGACTGCGAAGATTTGCGGCAAGAATTACGGTACTGATTTTAAATAATTTCAATAAAAATGTAATTACCTATGCGATCAATTAGAATTCTGAATGTTGACCAGAAACCGGGGTTGTAAAGTTAGCGGTTACCACGCTCAACTGGATTCATCTGTTAGATCAAAAGTTCATCAAAAATGGCTCAGCGGTGAATATCAAGCTGTCGTGGCCACTATTGCATTTGGTCTTGGTATCGATAAACCAGACGTTAGATTTGTAATACATCATTCTCTTTCGAAATCTATGGAAAATTTCTACCAAGTATGGAGGATTTTCATAAATTTCAATGATATTGGAAAATAGATATTTTCTTAATTCGAGCCATTTGTAGGAAAGTGGAAGAGCTGGTCGGGATGGAAAGCCCGCAAATTGTATTTTATTTTTCCGTTTCGCAGATATTTTTAAACTCAGTACGATGGTATTCACTCAACAGACAGGATTAAGAAATCTTTATTCAATAGTCGATTATTGCTTGAATCCTTCCGAGTAAGTTTTCATCACAGTTGAATACTTCACTCGAATCGTATCGAATATTTCATTAATTACAAGCCACTTTACAGCTGTCGTCGTAAAATGATAGCTTCTCATTTCGACGAAACGTGGGAAAGTACTGATTGCAATGAAATGTGCGATCACTGCAAGAATCCGTACACCGCCAAAAAAGTGGATATCTCAAAACATTGCCTATCTTTACTCAAGATATTATTACAAGCCTTTCAAAACGATACTAAATTAACAGGTTAATTTTAGTGTATTATTTTTGAGCGAAAGATGTACGCGTTAGTTATTTCTTTTCTCTAATTTAGCTCAAATGCTGATTGACGTGTGGTATGGAAAAACATCGAAAATAAAATCGGTCAACGTGAGCCCACCTTCATTTTCGAGGGAAACTGGTGAACGAATTGTGGCATTTTTACTCATTAATGATTACCTAAAAGAGGATTTCCATTTTACTCCTTACTCCACGATAAGCTACATAAAGAAAGGTATACCTCCGGATTCGTCGTTATTTCAAAAAACTCGCTCATTAGATTTAATAATACTGTTACAATATCGTTTATAGGACCTAAAGGTGATTCGACTAGGAATGGTGAACAAATTGCAATGTATGTTCGTGATAAGAAACGTGACTCTGCAGATGGTTCAAATAAATTAGATTCGTCAAATTCATCATCATCATCAAAAACTACTATTTCAGGTAAAAGAACAAACGCTGAAATTACAGAGAATACTAAAAAGAAACGTCCAAAAGTAATCAATTTAGATGATAGTGATAGCGAATGATTTTTGTTATGGATAAGAATTTTGTTGTGAATTTTTTTCTTCTCGCAAATAATAATTTTTTTCAACGGAGATCAATATCAATTTTCGTACTGAAGATGGATCGTTTGCTTGAGGTGTATCGTCGTAAAATTCCTCGTATAGGAAAATATCTTATTAGATAATTTCATTCGATTAATTTCTATACAAAATCTATAATAGAGTTTTCAGTATCTAAAAACCAATGAAATTCAAAAATCTAAACGGTAACTTTGGATTGGTACAGCGTGTTTAATAGATTCTGGCCCCCTCCCCCAATCAATGAGTATTTTGCGTGTTAAAAATAAGAAGTTGGCAACTCGTTTGTAGAAATACCAAAAGGAGGTGTTGGAAAATGAGAGTATTTATTCAGTTCTCGTGTTGAAAACAGGAATGGCCATGATTCGAATCACTTTTTAGCCTAATCTTCCATGTCACATTGTCAGTGAAAAGCAGCCTATTACAGTCCATCGACCAAAGGGGAGTGGGGAGGGGGGGTTGATCAAAATAATCAGTTCTGGGGTCCTAAGAGACCATGAAGATGATTTATTTTCATTTTTTCCTTCGAACATTAAAATCATTCGCTCCGCTCGATACGAACCAAAATCGCTCCAATTCGGTCAGTCGGTTCAGTTTGGCGACGAATTATATATATATATATATATATGAGTGTGGATGCACTTGGGTCAAAATTCAGTTATGCCTCAATTTGGTGGAGGAGGTGCTGAGGGGTCAGAAACGTAAAAACTGCCTTTTTTTGAGATAATTGATAGAGAATCAAAAGTTATATAACATATCCAAAAATCAACCTCATAAGTCAATTAGGAGGGGAAATATGGGGGATTCCCCCTTTTTGGACCTTGAAAAACGGCTGTCCCCCCATCCCCCCACCAAAATGAGCTAGGAAGTTGAAATTTGATATGTACATCTAGAAGGGGCGCTAGATGTGCCTTTTGAAGGTCTCGAATTTTCAACTCCAGTGCACTCCCTCGCAGCTCCAAAAATATGGTTTTTTGGTTAGGTTTTTGAAATTTTAAGGTTTTTGAATTTGTTCCTCGCATAACTCTGCTCCAAATAGAGCTAAGGAATTGAAATTAGATATTTACATTAAATAGGGACCCTATCGATTATTTCGTTCCGTTCCGCTCCCAAATTTCAAAAAAGCATTGATTTATCTATCCGAATCATCCTTCTCTCTTGTTGGAAATAATTAAATTTACTCTCTCTGATCTGATCCCTCCAACTATTTTAAGGATTTCAGTTCAATTTTTGTTTCTCTCCGTTTCGTTTTGTTCGATCCTAATCGTTCTTCTCTCTAGTAAGAAATAATTAGATTTGCACTTTCTCATCTGATCTCTTCAACTATTTTGAGGATTTCGTTCTGTTCTGTTCTTATCTTCACAAATAATTTGAATTTTCAATGATACTGTGGTTAATTATACCCTAATGGATTTTTAATTTAGTGAATAAATGGCGATGAAAGCAATCAAAAAACACAAGCAAGAATACAGGATGAAAATTATAATTTGAATGCAAAACTTCCACAAATATTAAATTGATCCCATGAACTGAGGAAGAAAAATGGAAAACATTCAAATTATTAAAATGAACTCAACAGTAGCACCAGAACTTGAATTTCTCGAACTAAATTATT
>FIZR01018040.1:0-28389 GCA_900060175.1 Ferrisia virgata
GGGAGGTTGGATCCCTAATAAGATGATTTGAGGGACATGGTCCGAACCAAAAAAAACTCGACGAATTTGGGTTGAGGTACTTCCCCTCGATAAAGAATATGTAATTTTTTTCCGTTGCACCCTGCACAACTGCATTTTGTTGCACTTTTAAGTGCAATTTTTAAGTATTTTGGATCATTTTTTAACAGTAAAACAGCTCTGTTATCCAAAATATAGGTGGGAACCAAAAAATACTCGTTAATTTTGTTGAATGAAACTGTTTGAAGTCGATTTCCACAAAAATGGCCGAAAAATCACTGCACAATGCGAAGTAATATAAATAAACACGTTGGTCACCTCACAACCCCTCCCCCCAGTAAACTTGAGCCATAGAATACTTGCTCAAGAAATAGCGATGTGATATATCAAATTGGATCAAAACATCGCGCAGAATCCGAAAATCATCATAATTTTTCATTTCGACCTTCCTCGATGAAGTTTTGCCCCCCTCCCCCAAACTTGAATTTGAGGAGGAAATTGAAAAAGAGACACCATTTAGATGAAATGCAATTGGAATTTACGCAAATCAGACAATTGTTGCTAATTAATTTCAACTCTTAGTATACCTTGGTCCGCCAAAAAAATTTATAACCCCCCCCCCTACCCAATTATAATAAAAATATTTATTTAAAATCAGCAATGCGGCATATCGAAATGGGTTAAAATTTCGAGCTCAGTTCGAATATGGTAATGATTTTTGAATTTGACCCCCCCCCCTCGTTGGAGTTTTGTCCATAAGCTACAATTTGAAGATGAAACGTAATTATAATTTACACACGTCAAACTGTAGCAGTCGATGAAATACTTTAAAATTTTGCGCCAAGTTCAAAAATCGTGGTAATTTTTTAATTTGACTAATGCTTTCTGTTTTTTTCTTTATTATTATTTTTTTACTTTAGTTTCCTCCTCAAATTCAAGTTCGGGGGCAGAAATTTATCGAGAGGGTTCGAAATCAAAAATTATGATGATTTTTAAATTCAGCGCCAAGTTTTGATCTAATTTGATATATCACATGGCTATTTTTGAGCAAGTATTCTATGGCTTAATTTTGGTGGGGCTGATAGGCTGACCAACCAATTTATTTTGGGCCGCGTTTACACCCCTCCCCCCTTCCTTCTACAGGGGAAGCTAAAGGAGTATACGGTTTCAAGGGTTGCTTATAGGAATCCCATAGAACATTCTACAACAAAAATCTCGAAAGTACTATTTTTTCCAGTTTTAATGCTAATTTTCCTGGGCTGTAAGATTTCCTCAACTTTTCAAAAATTAAAACATCAACTTCGGCAGGTGAAATTTTTATTACGAGAGGGTTTCTTGACATGCACTCAACATTACCATTGTTGGCAAATTTTCATAATTTTCTCCATTTTTCAGAGGTTTTAAAAGAATGTTACTTTACATTTTTTCACAATTTTTTGATAAAAAAGAATGAAGTTTTTATGGAGGAACGCCCGTCTGAAATTAATTTAGGGCGTCGATTTTAGACGCTTGAGCGCAATTTTTAAAAATTTTCGTGAAAAAATGTAAGAAATGGCATTTTTAAAAAACCTTTCAAAAAAGGGGAAATGTTGAAGATTTGCCAACAGGGATAATTTAGTGTATTAATATGCGTAGTAATTTCATTTTTGAAGATTTTTCAATTTTTAAAAAATGTTTGAAATTTTTTCAACTTTCCGTCACTTGGAGATGAGGAAGAGGGGGGAGGGAGGGAGGGATATCAACAAAATCCGTTTTGGGATCCCAGAAGACTATAACGTCCATATTCGTCTAGTTCAGTTACGCTTGATACCGACCAAAATTCCTCCAATTCAGTCAAAACCGCTCAGTTTGGCGGCGGACTAGACATACATGAGTGGGAATGAACTTGGGTCAAAATTCAATAACGGCCCAGTTTGTGGAAGGAGGTGTTGAGAGGTCAAAAATGCAAAAATTATCATTTTTTAAGCTAATTGATAGAGAATCAAAAGTTGTATAACATATTCAAAGATCAACTTCATAAGTCAATTAGGAGGCGAGATATTGGGTTTTTTTCCCCTTTCTGATCTTGAAAAAGAGCTGTTCCTCTCCTATCTCCCCACCAAATTGAACTACGAAGTTGAAATTTAGTATGTACATATAGTTGGAGTCCTAGATGTGCTTGGGGGGGGGTCCGACTTTTTAGCTCCATTGCACCCCCTCACAGTCCCAAAAAATGGTTTTTTGGTCGTTTTTTCTTACTTTTAGAGTTTGTTCTTCGCATAACTCCCCTACAAATTGAGCTAGGAGGTTAAAATTAGGTAAGTACATTTAGTGGGGGGGGGGTCCTAGATACGCTTTTTAGGGGTTTCGACTTTTTAGCTCCATTGCACCCCTTCATAGCTCTGAATATGTGGTTTTTTTGGTAGATTTTTCTAATTTCTAGAGTTTGTTCCTCGTCTAACTCCCCTCCGAATTGAGCTAGGATGTTGAAATTAGGTACGACCTATCTGTAGGGACCCTTGATATGCCTTTTGAGGGTTTCGACTTTATGTTTTTTTTTTATTTTTTCATTTGACTACTTCTGCTTTTAATGATCATTCGTTCAAAACAGTGGGTTTTACAAAAGTGTATAATAGACCTTGGGTTTAGGCTTTTCACTGCACGTGAATTTAATGGAAAGTTGAAAAAGTACGATACGGAGACTTATGACTAGTACGGTGTATAAGGTACATTGTACAATAATGGAACTTTCATCGTCTGCAAGATACCAATATAAATGAAATTGGTCGTTTTAGATACTATATCAATATCAAAAGGTAATAAAGCGAACCGGTTACCGTGAAATCGAAACCACCTTAGAACCTCACCTTTCGAGAAAAATCGGTGGACCGTGAAAAAAGACAATCGAATTACATATTCAAATTCGCATTTACCATCGAATAACATATCTATACATAAGTCACGGTAAATACATAAATCTAGGTTATAATCGTCTTATAGTTTTTCAGTACGTTAAATTTAAACGTAAGGTAATCGTTGTCGTCTTACAAGGTAGATTAATTCGCAACGAACGTAAGGTACACGTACGTTGATTTGACATCACCGTTATTACGCGATTACATTCGTCGCGAAAAGAAAGAGAAAACAAACAGCCGAAAAAGAATCGAAGTACACACCTAACGATTCCCATAATTTGGTGAATAAATCATGAAATATTTGCCAAAGCGACGTATGTACCTACGAAAGTATTCGACAAATGTGGTCGTAATATTTCAAATAATTTCGTATAAAAACGGAACAAAATTAAAAGGGAAAAAATGCGTACCTCTACTTGCAAGTACATATTACATACAAAATCGATCATCATCATCATCATCGTCATCATTATCGATTTCGTTGATATATTTTGCTTTCACCGTGATAACATTCCGAAAAAATTTCGAATACCATTAACATACGCAACGTGCGCATGGAAAAATTTCACACCCGAGTTTTTTTTTTTTTTTAATTCTTTTATCATTTAATTATTATTAAGGTTACGCGTATGTAGGTAATGTACTCTCCGATGAGCATATTAATAATACGCGTACATTATAAAAATTGTATTTGGAACCTTGCAGACATTATTCATTTATTGGCGTCTTACTTCTTTTTCGTTGATTTCGTTGGCTGCATTGACTATACCATCTAGACACTGATTAATAATGGGGAAAACTTTTCTTTCTACTTCGGCTGAATGGGCCATAAAATTTCTTATATTTCTGATTCTTTTTTCATCTAATTCTTGCAGCTGTCTGAATATCTCTGGCATTAAAACTTGATAGTGTTGATACTGTAATCAAAATCAAACAGAATAAAAATTGAAAAAAAAAAATCGTACGTACTTGATAATACGTTTATATGTGTATTATATGTAATAAGAATGATAATGTTATTCACTATACGTATCATTGAACTGATAAGTACAAAAGTTTTCACGAGATAGAAATTAATACATGGTATAATATAACGATATGCGTTTTCCTGTTTTAAGCTTCTGAACGTTGCATGAATTCGTTGCGTCGGTTTCATCTCTGTCTATATCTTCTCTAATGCTTTCAAACCCTGCTGACAGCCTTCGCATTTCCTCATTACATTATTATCGTCGTTAAACGAAAAACAAAACAGGCTTCATTCATGAGTAGACGACGAACGAGCGAAAAATATTGCGGAAATTAGTACTCCGCCAATCATGCGTATACGAGAAAGCAGGCGAAGCTTGAGTAAATTAAAATCAGAAAAAAGGAATTTTTCCAATTTATAAACCAGATGCGTTGAAATTTGCGCTTAGTTTATTATCACGAATCCAAACAGGAATAAAACAAACGCATATAATTTTTATTATATTTTGTTCATTTGTGCCGAGTTCCCTGCCCCCCCCCCGGTGGGTTCTCAAAAGGTCTACAAAATCTGTTTATTTTATTTCTCTCCTCAGAGGATACTTATGAATGCTAAAAATGATAAATCACGTAAAATTATTTAAAGTTCAAGTAGATACATACATTGGGGAATAACAGAAAAATATATCAAAACGTAAAAGATGCACCTTTTGAACGATCAAACTGATGGAAATACATTTGATATCAATCTTTCAGAAAATTTATCATATTTGAATAAATTTTTATTCATTTTTCAACATTTATATCTTGATTTGGGACCAATTTTTAGCACTTTTTACCCATCTTATAGAATTTTTTTTTTAAATTTTCGATGATTTTCAACCATTTTTTTCATAGTTTATTTCAATTTTTATCCGTTTTTCAACATGTTATTCATTATTTTTGTCAATTTTTTGCACGTTTTCCCATTTTAATGAAATTTTAACCAAATTTTTCAATGATTTTTTCAACTTTTTTTTTTTTTTCATAAATTAGGCCAATTTTCACAAATTTTTCGAAATTTTTTCAGGATTTTTTGTCGAATTTTTGCAGGTTTTACCCGTTTTTATTAAATTTTTACAAATTGTTCAATGACTTTTAACGTACTTTTTCCCATATTTTGGACCAATTTTTACATATTTTTCAATATTTCTTCATGATTTTCATTAATTATTTGTACTTTCTTAATTGCGTATTTTTATCAAATTTTCTATGATTTTCACAGTTTTTTTTCTCCATAGGTTTGTTCAATTTTTATCTATTTTTTACCACTTTATCTTGATTTGTAATCATTTTCCTGCACTTTTCACTAAAATTTTCGGCGTTTCTAACCGATTTTTTTCTTCAACTAGTCCATATTTCATCAATTTTTGTTTTCTAAATAATTTTTCATAATTTTCAATAATTTTTTTCATAATTTAGGAAAATTTTCACCCATTTTTCAAAATTTCATAATTTTTGTTCAAATCTTGTCACTTTTTATCGATTTTTATCAAATCTTTATCCAATTTTCGATTACTTTCAACGATTTTATTCATCGTTTAGGTCAATTTTCACCCTTCTTAATTTTTGTCAATTTTTCACATTTTTACCCGTTTTTATGAAATTTTTACAAAATCTTCGATGATTTACAACGTTTTTTTTTTTCATAATTAGTTCATTTTTCACACATTATCCAACATTTTTTCTTGATTTTTCTAGACTGTTCGCGTTTTTACCCCTTTTTATGAAATTTTTAAAAGATTTTCATTGATTTTCTGCATTTTTTCTAAGGTTTTCTTTAATTTTTATCCGTTTTTCTGATTTTTGATCAATTTTTAGCACTTTTTAGTCATTTTTATTAAAATTTTTACAAAATTTGCAATAATTATCAATAATTTTTTTTTCATAATTTAGGTCAATTTCCATCTATTTTTTAACATTTTTTTTAAATTTGTGATCAACTTTTGGCACTTTTTCTCCATTTTTATAAAATTTTTACAAAATTTTTACAAAATTTTCGACGATTATCAATGATTTTTTTCGTGTTCTAGGTCTAGGTCAATTTTCATCGATTTTTAATTTTTTTTTTTGATTTGTGATCAAGTTTTGCATATTTCGACAATTTTTAAACAATCTTACTCAATTTTTGGTGATTTGCAAATTTTTTTTTTGCTAATTTAGTTCAATTTTTCTTTACTTTTTCAACATTTTTTCGTGAATTTTTCTGGTATCTTTTGTACCCAATTTTGTTATATTTAAATTGATTTTTTGATGATTTCTAACGATTTTTTTTCATCCCTCATGTCATTTTTCACCCATTTTTATCAAATTTTTCTTCATTTATAATGATTTTCAGCGATTTTTTCCACAATTAAGGTAATTTTTATCCATTTTTTCATGATTCTTGTTCGATTTTTTGCACCTTTTACCAAATTTGATCAAATTTCTACAAAATGTTCGGTGATTTTCAATGGTTCTTTTCATGATTTAGTTCAATTTTCATCCATTTTTCAATATTTCCTCTGGATTTATGATCAATTTTATGTTTACACTTTTTACACAAGTTTTGATGATTTTTAATGAATTTTTTTTTTTCATTATTTAGGCTACTTTTCACACATTTTTTTTATTGTTTTTGTACAATTTTTTCAATTTTTACCAAATTTTGCAAAAGTTGTACAAAATTTTCGATGATTTTCAACAATTTTTTCCACAATTCACGTCAATTTCTTGATTTCTGATCAATTTTTTGGCATTTTTAACCCATTTTTACTAAATTATTAATGATTTTCAATGGTTTTTTTTTAATATAGGTCAATTTTTACCGTTTATTTGACATTTTTTTTCTGATTTTTAAGATTTTAGTCCATTTCTTACGCAATTTTTTGATGATTTTCAAGATTTTTTAAAAATTTAACAAATAATTGATTTTATAAATTAGATGAATTGACGTAATATTAAATGTTGAACACCTACTTTTAATAATTTTTAAGATTTGTTCTGTAAATTTAAAATTTTCATTTTAGCATCACCCATTTATTACCTAAAAATTCCTCCCTAAAAGGAAAAATGTCTTAAGTTTTTTTTTTCAGAAGTGGCCTTACTTTGGAAGCCTATAACAATCCGCCTATTCAACTTTGGACTGGAATTTTAATTAAAAGTATGCCACATATGCAAAAATTAGCCAAATCAAGATTTTTCATTTTCTATCAATCCACCCAGAAAAAATTGAATTTTCCTTGGCCAATGTTGATCAAGCAGATCTCTCAAACGTCGTTGCACCTAAATACATAGGAACGAGATATAATTTTCAACAATTTAGACTTGTACCTTCTCTCACCTCTGTTAACAAAATTCCTGTTGAAAATTTCAAACGCTAGGTATTTTTATCTACCTGTAATTCGTTGGTTTTTTGTAACTGATTGGCGTATTCGTTTTTTGATTCTTCGCAATGTTGATTCTTAATGGACATATTGATCCTTTGTTTTTCGACCTCGGCTCTAGATAAATTATAATCGGCGTCGGCTCGTTGGAAATTATCTAACGCGCGTTCGGCTTCTCTGGACGCTTTTTCGTAATTTTTCTTCGCCCTTTCTAAGGCTGCGATTTGACTAGACAATGCATTCATACATCTGGCTCCGTCTTGCAAATACTAAAAGTAAAAAATAAAAAAATTATGTCTAATTGTAGTTTTGCAAAAAGAGAATTAGGTCACGAAACAATGTACGTAGGTACTCAGTCAGTACTTTGAAAAACCCCTACAAATAGCGCTTCTTGTAGAAGGACCCTTCACATTGTGCACTAATGTTCGGGTAGTGTACACTTTTCAAATTTTTTTCCCTCGTATATAGTTTGGATTTTTAAATACGAATAATATGGTAATGATAAGTACATCGGTATACACATTTTTTATCTCCTACTAATACTTCGAGCGATTATCATAATTATCTCAGGTACTTGCCTATTTTAATTTTTCGTTTATTAATTTGCACTAAAATATTATTACATAAAAATAAAGCATATAAACGAAAAAAATCATGCCACTGATTTACGGACAATGTAAGTGAGTAAATAGTCCGCAAATTGAAATATTCCGAAGACTACGCAATGTAATCATTAGTCACGAGGAAAGAATTACGCAAAATATTAAAACTATTTTTAAATATATCTCCAAAACGGAGTCATAAAAAATGTATTTAATGGAACAATCCGTATACGCGATTGTGACTTCGTAAAAATTTCAAGGAATTGGGATTTTATTTATATTTCACTTTTCAAGGTTATAAAAGCTTACCCGCATAACGTAGTACAAATCTTAAAACAAAAAAGAAACATAATTTAGTTCGAATCTTAAATAGAATGGATGAAAAATTCGAGGAAAAATTAATTTATCGTGCATAAAATCGAAACTTTGCGCCATTCGTTTTGAAACGAAGCAAAAAGTGGAATTATTGAAGGACTGAAAGGGTCGTTGTAATGGCATCACATTATAGGTCAACGAACGTTGGCATGCGACAACTTTTTCAAGTTCTTTACATCGATGTTGAGTTAAGTTAGGTTAGGTTATGATCGGCAAATGAAAACTTTCACGTACACAGGTTGAATAAAAAAATTTCCTATTTTTATTATTATTATTTTTTGAAGAAGGAAAACTAAAAAACTCCTTTAAATTGAATGTTTTTCTTGAACAGAAGAAATTTTACAAAAAAATGATTTGCTAGATTTACTTTTTTATCATTTGAAAAAGCGTTGAAAGGAAAAGTGATAATTTTGAACCAATAAAGAAGAGCAATTTAATACACAAAAAAAATAAAGAACGATTGTTTCAACCAAACTTTTAGTGTGAGTAGTTCTTAGATTTTTTTTTTTTTAAATCGATAAGCTCGAATGAATTTGGTGAAAATTTCAGAAATTTGGCTCCTAAACAAAAACGCTTTAAAACGAAAAAAAGAATGGCTGATTTTGGTAAAAAGTTCGAGTTCGAAGATTTTGTTACATTAATAGAATTGAAGTGATTTTCCCTTTATGAGATATCAGAGGTCAAATTTGGTTTGAATGGTGGAAATTTTAAAAATGCCGAATGCTATAAATTTCAACATCTCAGTTCAAGGATAGGAGGAAGGGAAGAGGGACGTTAATGCGTAGAAACGGCTTGAAAAACGTCAAAAACAGTACAAATTGCTATTTCTTTGGAATTGTAAGCCTGTGCAATTGGAACGAAAAGTAGAACCCCCTCCCCACCTCAAAGCACATCCTTATGATTATTCTTGTCTGAGCTGTTATACGAGCAATCGATATTTTTCAAAGTCAACCAAGGTAAGAGGGGAAACCCTCGTATTCATTTTGCTAATTAATATTGAAGTCTGATTTCTGAATAACTTTTAATTTTTAATTGATCGTCTGACGAATGAACATTTTTTGAAATTTTTGCCCCTCGACACGATCTATTGAAATTTTAAAGATGATTGCATTTTGATCCAAGGTCACCCTCAGTCATGTATATCTATTCCACTGCCAATCTCAGCTTACTGGTCGAATTTGAGGCATTTTGCTATGTAAGAAAATTGAAATACCATCTTAATTATTTAAAAACTGGGAGTTCTCAATTTATGACAAGGGAACTTACTCAGCTGTTTGGCTACTTAATTAGATTGAAAGAGCACGTTGAAAATCCCTTGAACCAAAGTTTCAGGTGTTGAAGTTCATTTTTGGATTTTTGCAGAATGTTTTTTTTGGATCGATTTCAAATAGATTAATTGAAAATCGACACAAAAAAACTTTTTTTAACGATCCGGCTAGAAATTCCAAGAAAACTAATTCAATCTATTGAAAAAGGTATTAATAAGCGTGGATAAAATTTTCAGCTGCTGAAGTTTATATCCACCTTTTAAAGCATTTAAAAAGTCCTGTTGTCAATGAAAACCAGGCTATTACAGTGTATCGACCAACAGCGGTGGGGGAGGGGGAATACCAACAAAATCCGTTTGGTGGTCCTAAAAGACCATTAAGACAATTTTTGGTCATGCCAGATATTTATTCCCCCACCCCGAACATTAAAATCATTTACTCAGCTCGTTACTGACCAAAATCACTCCAATTCGGTCAATCGGCTCAGTTTAGCGGCGGATTAGATATATATATAAATATGAGTGGGGATGACCGTGGGTTAAAATTCAGTTTTGCCCCATTTTGGGAGAGGGGGTGTTGAGGTGTTAAAAACACAACAATTGCTTTTTTTCATGTCAA
This sequence comes from Ferrisia virgata, assembly GCA_900060175.1. Lineage (NCBI taxonomy): Eukaryota > Metazoa > Arthropoda > Insecta > Hemiptera > Pseudococcidae > Ferrisia > Ferrisia virgata. The sequence continues at coordinate 10,143 of FIZR01018040.1, forward strand.
CCGATAGAGAATCCAAAGTTGTATAGCATATCCAAAAATCAACCTCCTAGGTCAATTAGGAAGGAAGATACGAGGGGTTTACCCCCCTCCCCCCATCTCACCACCAAATCGAGCTACGAAGTTGAAATTTGGTATTTTCTTTTAGTTGGAGTCCTAGATGTGACTTTTAGGAGTCTCGAATTTTCAGCTTCATTGCACCCCCTCACAGCACCAGAAATGTGGTTTTTTGGTCAGGTTTTCTCATTTGTTGAGTTTTTTGAGTTTGTACCTCACATAATTCCCCTCTAAATTGAGCTAGGAAGTTGAAATTAGGTATATACATTCAGTAGGGACCCTAAATGTGCTTTTTGAGGGTTTCGACTTTTTAACCCCATTTACCCCTCTCCGTCCCTTCACAGTCCCAAAAAACCAATTTTTTGGTCTTTTTTCCAATTTCTAATAATTGTTCCTCGCATAACTCTCCTCTAAATTGGGCTAAGAAGTTGAAATTAGGTATGTACAGGCAGTAAGGCCCCTAGATGTCCCTTTTCGGGGTTTTAATTTTTCAGCCCTATTGAACCCTTCCTATCTTCAATGCTGATTAGGAAAAAAGCATCATTTTGCGATGCTTTTTTTTTAAATTCATTCTTAATTTTTAAATTTAAAATTAATTCAAAAAAACTTCTTTCAGCTGTCCGGCTATAAATTCCGGCAAAACTACTTTAATCTATTTGAATTGGCCCCAATTAGCGATTGTAAAATTTTCAACGGTTTAAGTTCATATCCGTCCGTTCTAGAGCATTTCAAACGTCCAAGAAAAATAAATTTCTTGCTGAAGGCTCCAGAATGTCTGGAAAACGTGACAGATCGTTTAAGGTAGTCTAGATCAGGTATAGCAACCAAATTTTTATTGAATAAATGTCCGAAAAAATTCAATTTTTCAATATCCTGGAGAATGAGAAATTTTCTCACGCCTCCATAACGTCTAGAAATTAATTTAGATTGATTCGAGTGGTCAATATTACGTAGTAACTCAATTTTCTCCATGATAACTTCAAAAAATCATACTTTGTGAAATATTTTATTTTCGATGTAGTTTTAAGCTATACAGTCGATACAAAAATCCAAAAGTGAAGTTTAGCAACTGAAATTTGATTTACGAGATTTTTCGATATGCTCTGCAGAGCCAGACAGTTGAGACGGTTTCCTTGTAAGTACATATCTCAATGTTGACTACATATATTTTCAGTACTTTCAAGCAGGATTGTTTCAACCTACCCTAGTGTACCTGTAATATGCAAAACTATACAATGTCAACCTTACCTTTTTTCTTTCTTCTTTAAAATCCTTAACTAAACAGGTAATTTCTCTAATAACGTCAGACTGTAAATTTTCAGCGATAACTTCGTGCTGGCCGGCTAAATCAGTCACCTCTCCCATAACTTTTTTGAACGCTCTACAAGAGGTAAATCTGAAACAAAACGTAAACAATTATGAAATAAACGAATCGTCGTAAACAAAACCATGCCATATGTACAGGACCCCCTACATGGCAACATCGATACAGTATAGAAAAATATTTCGCTCAAAACATGGTCAATTATTGGCAATTCTTCAGGCGACCAATGATGATGTTGATTGAAAATTCCACATCTTACTCGTACGCGTACTTAGTATACGAACGTAAACAGAGATACAAGTATACATGTAGATGGGGCACATGCGAACACTCGCAGTCTCGCACACATCTCTAAAAGCGACTCGACGGGAGACGTGTTTTAATTATTCGTTTTAAAATAAGATACAGTGTCGTAATGGCTGGTACACAGTACACGCACACAGGCACACATACAAGGGAGTTCATACTACAATAGTATATCACCACTGAACGTGCTTTATCGGCAACGTGTGTCTCTAGCTATACAAAACACATAGATATAACATTTATGTAGTTGCCCATTATTCCACATATGCATATACATCTCGCAGAATGCTCGTATTGAATGCAAAAAAACAGAATTCACGCAGATAAAATTGAAAGTACCAATACCTGTGTGGCTGTCTATCTACGTAGTGTACCTAAAATGTGTACAGTATACACCAAACATACAGTGTCACCGTATACAATTATAGTACATAGTTTGTAAACAATGAAACGAGAACGGATCCTTATTTCTGATATGTTAATGACGGACAGACATCCAAGGTCGGATATTTCTTCGATGTTTTTGTTTTTATTTATACCAGCACAGAGATAGGTAGAGAGCGAGAGACTACTCGTATAATACACATCAAGCTAACATAATGTGCAATATCACGGATTCGTACGTTACTTCACTTTACTTCACTTCGCCACTCTCACCTAGAATACCCTTCTTTATACCATGGCATCGTATGTTAGCACCTTTCATTGAAATATAATTCGCTAATTTCAATCTGGAAGGTTCACCGATTCCGAATCCTGTTCTACATACCGATATCATGATCGTACATACAGCATTATTAAATTCACCACGTGCAATGTGCATTAACCTTAGTCTAAAATTATGAATGACGCAGTCGAATACCTCTCCAGCCTCCGTCACTTACATTCGACTATCAACCTACCTTTTATACGACTGATTGTAATACTGAAAACATTTCTTTCCTTCCTACTTCCACGCATAGTACACATATTTCTCACTCAGTACATTTAGTATATGAACGTCATCGATTAAAATCGTTACTCCGAATCAATGGTACAGCGAAATTTGACTCAACTACCAATCGAACGAACGTCTTGGCAACGATCGTCCGACTACGCTGGCCGGGTTAAACCTACGCTACGGTACGATAAAAAATTGCGAAAAAATTCACAACGGTTCGACATTACATCAGGATATCGAGTCATTAATATGACGCTGACGTTCAGGCCCAGCTTGAGGTCACAACTACGTCGCATCCAAGTCCGTTATGTTGTCTTGTTAGTTGTTAATGAAAATAATAAACAAGGTAGGGAAAAAAATCTTGAATAGTAAGTTTATTCATAAACGATGATTCAGCTTACTGGTATAGAGTAGTACGTACATATATGTGGTTTCTTTAATAACACCGAATCGTTTGAAGTCGAAAGCACCATCTGTACACTGGTACAGCTTCACACGAACGACGCAACAATCCGATCGGAATCTGTATAGTTCTCAGAATCAATTATTCCAACACCTTGGTCGTGCCGTTGCACCAATTTAAAAAGGATTAATGGCCAGTAATGCATCGTTTCGTGAGCTGAGTGCCTAATCGAGTCAGAAACTGAGAAGTTTAAAAACTCTGCGTATTAATTTGGCTATCGTAGTAACGTATCGAAAAATTACACCAATCGCGAGATAAACGTCGTGAAAATATTATTACCACTTCTTTTCTATTCTTCTTCATCATATAAGGGAAGTGTTTGAGTAGGATTTCTTGCAATTTAATACGCAATATTTGAACATTGAAAAATATTTGGCGAAATAGCAATTTTACACGATTCACAATTATTCGCATTTTCAAGTCGAGCACTGTATGATTTTAATCTAAAGCAAAACCTTATGGGAGAAACATATCGACTGTGCCCTAGAGAAAGTGCATAGTTCACACATAGAAAAAAGCATCGCTTTACTAATCAGAGGTAAGGGTAGGGAAGTGCGATGCGGTAAAAATGTCGACACCACCAAAAGACACATCTAGGACCTTTCAAATTTCTAGCCCAATTTGAAGGGAAAGGTTATGAAGAGGGGAATCCTCATATCTCCTCTCCTAATTCACCTGGATTTATAGTAGACTGATTTCTGTATATGTAATGTAACTTTGGATAGCCTATCGATTGGCTCAAAAAAAAACAATTTTTGCGATTTAAATCTCTCGGCACCCCTCCTAGTACGGGCTTTTTAGCTCAAAAAAAGCCTAAACCCGAACAAAATTCACAGAAAACGGAAATTCCACACATAGGTACTGTAGAATACGCATTTCAATATTCCCAAACCTCCCTAAACTCCCTGCATACTTCGACCCCTATTTGGAGAGCAAAAAAATCTTGACACAAAACTTGTAAAGCACCAAAATACCATCATTTTTACTTCGTTGACTTTTCTTCCAGGAGGTTGGTGGGGGGAGGGGGGTGCTGGGCTGTGCAGAAATAAGTCACGCTTAAAAATTTCTCCAAGACAAATAATTTTTAAAAATTGGCTTAATCAACTTTTAGGAACGATTGTTTGACATAGTACTTCTACGAGAACGCCTTTTTTCAAAGTTGGGGGTGGAGCTTTAGCTGAAAAAGTCGCCCAGACTTGAAATTGCTGTAAAAATCGTGTTCAGCGCCTACAAAAACTTCAGTATAGAGTTCATTAGATTTTTAGCTGGCTGGAATTTATGTCTGACTCTTATTAGAGTAAAGCAATTAATGAAAAAATTTTCTAAATACCATTTTTTTGTTTTTCCACCTTCCGTGATTTTTCGAATTTGAACAAGTGAAGGAGTGTAGAAGTGTAGGTTGAGTCGGTGGACTCGATCTGATTTTTTTGGAAAAATTTCAAAATCGTTTTTCACAAAATTTTGAAACAAAAAAGTAATGAGACATCGAAAAGAAATTCAACTATCGACAACGTTTTTATTAGAGATACAAACATTCTTCCTCTCTTCTTTCACATCCTCACCAAAAAGACTCAAAATTCCAGATTTTTTTCCAATTGATAAAATGAAATAAGCTTGCAGATAGCAGACCTGGGCAAGATCATTTTGAGAAAAATGATCTGATCTAAGATCATAAAAAAAGATCATAGAACAGATCTTATGTTTTCTAAAATTGATAAATGGGTTGTCAAGGTGATAATTTCTGTAAACAAATTGTAACTCAGGGGAAAGCAGAATATCAAAATTTCAAAAATCATGCCATTGAAGTACTGAACAATTTGAAAAATTTGAAAATTCAAGCAGGATGAGAAAAGGCTACAAGAAGTCAAAAGTTTTTATACATTTTTAATGAATTTAATTAATTTGATGTGGACGTAGCTGTAGTACAACTTGAATTACCAAAATTACAGATAGACGATGTGAAAATGACGTAAGAATCACAAAATTTAGAAATGGTAATAAAAAATTATCTTTCTTGCAGAAAATATATAGTCATAAATCAGATCAGATCAAGATCACATGAAATTAAACTCAAATTGGGCTTTAGGAGGCAAATTTTGAACATTGGTGTCGATTTATGAGATCTAAAATCTGCTATTCTAGATTAATGAGAGTTTTTAGCTTTTGAGCCCAATTTTGGCCCCACAATGGGATGCTAAAATTTCAAAATTTTGCAAAATACACACAAATGATTATTGGTTTTGCTATATAGGTTTTACAATGCGCTGTTTTGGGATCTTGAAACTATCAAGGCCTAACACAACTTTGGAGCTGGGTAAATTAAAACCAATGTTCAAAAATTGGCAAATTTTGGGTACAAAACTTCCCCTTTGGAAGCCCAATTTAGGTTCAACGCTTATATAGTTATCAAAATCGAATTCCGCAACCATAAAAACCCCTGCATTAAACTATTCAATTTTTGGCTCGTTGGAGTTTATAGCTGACTCGCACAAGCGTAAATTATTCATTTCAAGAAGAATTTTCCAGCGTTCCCTTTTTTTCTTTTCCGCATAGCTCTGCCCAATGTCCCACTACGAAAAACGTAAGAAAAAAAGAGAAAGGTTGTCGTCCAATGCTCTACAACCTTTGGAATTTTTCAGCACTGTGGATTAATCCCTTGAGAAAGTTGCAACATTTTGAAAGGGAAGTTTTCCCTAACCCCAATTTGAGAAAAAACGATCGTCCAAAATTTTTTTTCTTTTACATAATCGTGGAAAGTACTATGCAAGAAAAATGCTACTAAAAGTGAATTGAGCAGACTATTTAGAACGGTTTCCGTTGTTTGGAGATTTTTAAAATTATTTTTTTCTGAACGCCCCAGCTCCTCTCCACGACCTCCTGGGGAAAAAGTCAAAGGAGTAAAAATGTTCGTTTTTTGATTTTCTACAACTTTTGTTTCAACACTTTTTCCGCAAGTGTATTATTCGGGAAGTAATTTTCAAAAAACCAAACTCTGCATCCCCTTGCTCTACAGAAGGGAGAGGGGCAAAATATAGACGGATTTTAGGGAAGTTCGATAATACTGAAATATATATTTCACCATACACGTCAATTTTGTTCGGGTTAAAACCTGAAAAGCCTGACATTTTTCGAATATTTGACCGGAATTCAAAAAACTATTTAAAATAAAATACAATCCACAAGTTTTTTTCTTACAAAAGTGGGTGAGGGATGGAGGGAAGGGTGGACATCACAAGGTTTATAACACATCTGTATTTCATTTCGCAATTAACAAATCATTGTCAGCTTCATGACCTCATGGCCTTTATTCAAAACTACTTGCATATTGTATTGAGTGAACTTTAATAAAATTTTTTTCATCGAAGATTTCATGTGGAACATGCCCTTTCGAAGCTTTCGTCACCTTTTTTGTTTTTAATTTCGAGCGAAATCGAATTCACTCCGCTGAAGTTTTTGTGACAGCCAAGTAACAAAGAAAAATTAGCTATCATTTTTCACCTTATTCAACCAGCACACACCTGACTTCTTAATCCGGCTAAACCTTGGCTAAAAATTTCTTTCTTATTAACTCTTTCACAGCCAAGATGACTAAGCCTTTCGATCGTGAATATAACAACAATACGCTTGTGTAACACGGTAGCTCTAATCGCGTAGTTGTCTCGAGCGATGACAGAATCCTCAGCATTCAAATAGCTCACATCAGATGATGCTCTATAGTCGTGGTGCCAAATCCGCGCTTTAACTAGCTTAATTTATGAGAGTATACGCGTATACATATCAAATTTCTTTTCTGACTCCATTTCGACGACGCGACGATAACAATGATTTATGAATCAGCCAAACAACACTTTCATTTATATCCATATACGTACGTAATAAAAATAATAACGAAGATGATTCGCCGCCAGTCTTAACAATAACCTTTGCCAATACTCTACCACAAGATTTCTTCTCTCGGTCGCAATGATAATTCACAACCCAACGTGTACAATGTTTTCAAATCGAAAAAAAGAAAAAAATATAGATAATAATTGCGCTTTTCGACTACACACTTTGATAAAAAAAAAAAAGCTAATTATATACCCATTCTTATAAGCGGATATATTACAACTACAAGTACGTGCATTTCTTCTCGGACGAATGGTACGATGCCTAGACTCACTATCGGCGATACCGCGTGTCAGCCACATCCTAAACTTTGATCTTACGCGTATCTAGATTTTTCGTTCATGACTGTGTAGTGTGTACTGTGTGTGTGCGTGTGTGTGTGTGTGTGTGTAGACATAGACAATACCGTAGCATCTTCGCAGTTTTGTTTGACTTTTCCACTGTGTTATCTCTGTGCTGAGGCCGAGTTTCAATACACGACCTTTCCTTCTACGAGATCTATTCGCGATGACTTTTTTGTATCGTGTATCTGTATTCTGTATACCTCTACTCAGCTATATGCGAAAAGAAAAGTGAAACAAAAAGCCCTCGAACGACGAATCGTGCGTTTTTCTGACGTAAGTGTAAGTGAAAATCATTCCGACGAAATGTGGCATCATTACGGTGAATGAAAAATTGATGTTACATGAGATTACATTTTGATACGTATATCGAAGAATTTCTACACGAACGTGGTATATAAGTACTTGAGCCTTTTTCTTTCCCAAAAAAATTTTCAACGCTTGGTGCGAGCGGAAAAGTGTACATATTTTATCAACATCCTACTATGAAATTTTAAATAACACTTCGAAATATGATGCGAAAACTTTCATCACTCAATTTGTTTCATCCGCTGCTTTAATCTTGTACAAGATACGACGTGACGTGACGTGACGCGACGATGTCCTGGCAAACAAACGAGTATTTCGAAGCACTCAAACAGGCTAAATGCTATAATAAACAAATAATGGAAATTTCCGATTTCGTAATACGTATTGAGAATTCGTACTAAAAGTAGACCCAGGAAAGCAGCAGTTATGGGAGGAACTGAAATTTCTCAAGGTGAAATGGAGGGAGGGAGAGAGGTAGTCCTTTATACCCTTTTCTGGCTTTCGAATATTTCACACAACTTCTGATTCTTTATCGATTGGCTTACAAACGAACAGTTTTTACAATTTAAAAATTTTTAGTCTGATTTTATATAACAAGACATTATTAATTGAGGTCAAATTATTACGATTTATCGAACAATGACTGATAAGCGGAGAAGTATCAACAAAATCCGTGTGTGGTCTTAGAAGACCATTAAGACCACTATTGGTGATTTCAGATAATCATTCTTCTCCACCCCCTTCCTGGACTAAAATCGTTCATTCAGCTTGATACAGGCCAGAATCGTTCAAATTCGCTCGATAGCCTTAGAATTGGCAGCTAATTAAATATTACAAGGGTGAGGATGACCTTAGGTCAAAATTCAGTTATTCCCAAATTTAAGGGGGGGGGGAGTTGAGGGACTAAAATCACCAAAACAGTTCGTTTTTAAACCAATATATAGAAAATTAAAAGTTGTACAACGTATTCAAAAATCAACTACTCATGTCCATTAGGAGGGGGGAAATGAGGATTTTTTTCTGTTTTTGAACTTGAAAAAAGGCTGTTTCACCAGGGCTGCTATATGATTTTTAGAAAATAATTAGAACGTTATCAAAAAAATCCTAAAAAAAAAAACGTTTAGATTGGTTTACTTGCAACGTAATAATTTACGGCGAAAAATAGTAACTTACTTGATGATTTACCAGTAAAATTTGGGTAATTTACCGGTAATAACATGTTGATTTACTGGTAATAACATGGTATTTCCTAGTAATAACGCGGTAATTAACTGGTAGGGACAAGGTAAGTTACCGGTAATAACTACTTAATTTACCAGATTCGGTAATTACTACGTAATTTACTCGTAATTACATTTTAACAACTACGCTGTCAAATTGTACTGCCAGACATAGTCTATATAATGTATCAAGCAGCATGCCATTAAATTTGTGAAATTGCTCCTTTTCAAGTCAATTGATAGAGAATCAAAAGTTGTACATCATATGCAAAAATCAACCTCCCAAGTCAATTGAAAGGCGGAATATGGTAGTTTTCTCCTTTTTTACCCTGAAAAAAGACGGTTGCTTTCTTTTTCGTTTTTATTTTTAACCAGATTTTCTATGTCATATTGTCAATGAAAACCAGGCTAATGCAGTTTATCGACCTACGACAGATGAGGGGAAGGAAGAGTAACGAAATTCGTTTTAAGATCCTAGAAGACCATCACGACGATTTGTGTCCATGTCAGATATTTATTTTTATCACCACCCCCCCCCCCTCCCAAGACTAAAATTATTGACTCAGCTTGATACGGACCAATGAGCGGGGATGACTTCGGGTCAAAATTCAGTTATGTCCAAATTTGGGGGAAGGGGTGCTGAATGCTCAAAACGGCAAAACATTTTTTTTCAGCAAATCAATAGGGAATCCAAGGTTGTATAGCAAACGCAAAAATTAGCATCATGGATCATGGATCAATCAGAAGGGCAGATATGGGATGGGAGTGTTTCTCTTTTTTATACTTGAAAAGGGGCTGTTCCACCCTGTCTCTCCTCCAAATTGAGCTCGAAAATCGGAATTCGGTATGTAGACTTAAAAAGGGTCATAGATATGCCTTTTGAGTGTCTTGACTTTTTAGTCTCATTACACCCTCTCACAGCGCCAAAAATGTAGTTTCTCGGTTGTTTTTTTTTTATTTTTTACATGTGTATCTCTTTTCCAAACTGATTTGGACAATTGAAGTTTGGTATGTAGATTTATTAGGGGTCATAGTTATGCTTGGAGGGGGAGGGGGGGCTTTAGCTATTCACTACAATGTTTACTTATATTTCTACCACTGTTCAAGAAAAAACATGTTCTTCTTTTTATTCTATGAATGGCCATTCGCATGTTTTCTTTACTTTACGAAAATCAGGCTCAAAAAACTACGCATTGCGATGCTTTTTTTTCCTCAGCACCCTCGCTTCGAATAGCCAAGTAAATTATTCTAGTCTTTGAAAAGAATAAAATGAATATAAATATTTGAAGTCTTATACGTCCAAGTGGTCGTAATGCCTTCTTAGGTCTCCAAAATGGATTTTGTTAATGCACCCTCCTTCCCCTTCCTTCATTAAATCCTCCATAAATTGATATTCCGTACGCGATAGATTGGTTTTCTGAGACAATAAGACAGAGAAAATCGTGCTAATCAAAGCCATTTGTAAAAAGAACACCACCTTCCACATATTTTTAATGCATTTTAATTTACAGAAAGAAAATGCTGCTCAAGTTGTACTCTTTCTGTCCGCTAATAGGTTTTAGAAAATCAAACCAAATGACACTACATAACAGACGAGAATTACTCACTCTCATTACCATCGACTGAGAAGTGAGAACATCCCGATTTCAATTCAAATCCAGGAGTCAGTTCTAATTTCAGCGTTACAAAAGCGTAATCATCATCAGCCATTGATATTCTTCACTATTTACCGGCGGATAATTAAATTAAAAACTAAGTTAAAACAATATTATTAAATCAAGGAGGAGATTAATCAGCGTTATTTTAACGCAAATAAGTATATCAACCAACAATAGACGTTATAAAATGTAGGTACACAGTACACAGTACACACACATTATTATGTATTCTTTTTGCAAGTCCGTTCGCGTTCGATTATTGGGGCATGAAACGCGTCTAATTAATATACTCGCTCTCATAGGAGAGGTTCTGGTCAGACGATTTACCAGCGCGGTGGCGGCGTGAGAAATATATGTTGTGGTAAAAGGACGACGACGATGGATAATATGGAATTTTTTTTAGCGTTGAAAATTTCATATAGAAAACGTGAAGTTCTTCGAATGAGTATCCGATACGAAGGGAAAAAATGATGGAAAAAATCACTCATCGCATGGCCGCCGGGGATTCAATCCGAAATTATTACCTTTTTTTTTATTTTTCCAGCTTCGTATTCAGATAAGAGAAGTCAATGCGGCTGCGTAATGGTTTATTTAATTCGAAGCAATAGCAATCTGTAGTGCTGAGTTCCATTCGAGTGTGACGATGACGGTCGAAATATGCGGTAGGTTCGGGTTGTAGGTGGAAGTGGTTGAACTATACTTACGAAATGAAGGTTTGGTTTGGTTATGTTATGTGTGGTTGATGTTATGGAAGAAACGAACTTGACGTGATTGGGATTCGCGTGAGTATAACATAAATATACATATCAACTAGACGATAAACCAGCCACTGTGTAGTGTTGGCGTATACTAGATTAATCATCTTTTAAAACGAATCGGAAACTCTGTCTGATCTGAGGCTGTGAGGCATCTGGCAATGATCGCGGTGCATTCAACAGAAATGACTGTTTAGTGAAGGAAATATACAAGGCAGGATCTTCGACGTAAAGATCGTCATCAACTGTAAGGTTGTGGCTTCATAGATACTTAGCTATACCTTTTCGAATAAATTCTTTTCTATTTAAAATAGAAATCACGTTCGATTTTTTCTAAAAAATTTATTAGAAGCTGAGGACAAAAGGTTGATGTAAAGAGTGATCTTTGAAGCTATTTTAAATCGTAAGATATGTCTTTAGAAGTCGTTCAATTTCACTGAAATTGGCTTACAATACAGCAATAATACTGAAAACGAGGATGGAGATTTGGAATTTCACACTGGTCGGAATGGCCAATGGTATTACGAATGGAATATTCCCAAAGATCCCAATACTTGGCGAGGATTGGTTCAAGAAATGAGAATAGAACTCTACCTTGCACTCAAATAATTTCCTATAGATGTGCTAGATATATTTTAGTAACATTTTGGACATAAATGACAATATCGAAACAACAGGGTGTCTAAAAAAATCAGTTGACCAAAATGCCTGACTTTGTATGATCTTTCAGCATGACTTTTTCAGCATATTCAGCTCCTCTCCAAAATATAATTTTTTAAAGAAAAAAATCACAAGTAACTTTTAAATTAAAATAACATCGAACAAACCAAAAGTAATTTAAAAAAAAAAAAAAAAAAACTAAATATACTTTTACGGGATTTTTTTTAATTTTCGAAAAATGCATGACTTTAGAGTCAATTTCAGTCAAAATACCTGACCTTGTAGTACCTGCATGACTTTGCATGACCGTTAGACACTTTGAACAATACTGCAAAAATTACATTGCCATAAAACAGCAACATAACAAAAGTATATATGAATAAAATGAAGACATCAATACAGTAATAATGTTGCAGAAATGTTGAGACAATGTTACTGCAACAATAAAAAGAAGTGGTTGTAATGTTGTACAGATGTTGTAAAAATGCCATGCCAAAGTTATGGACATTTTGGACACATTTCCACAATGTTGAAGAAATGTTGTAACAATGTTGTTGCAACAATGAGCAGAAGTTGATGGAATGTTGTAAACATTTTAAGACAATGTTACCACAATAATAAGGGGAAGTGATTGCAAACTTGAAATGTTGCACAAATGTTTCAGAAATGTCAGCCCAAAGTTATGGAAATTTTGGAGATGTTTTCACAATGTTGCAGAGATGTTGCAGAAAAATATGAATAAATACTGCGGAAAAGCAGTGGAAATGTTGGAACAATGTTACTGCAACAATGAGCGGAAGTTGACTGAATGTTGTAAATATAATGTAAAGAAGTTACAGAACTATTTGAAGAAATGTTGTGACAATGTTGTAAAAATGTTGAGACAATATTTTGGCAACAATATGTATAATTTGACAATGTTGCATGTAGAAAATCTTCCAGAAATTGTACATCAAAATTGTGAAAATTTTGGGGAAGATACTACTTCCACAAGTTTGTAGCGGTGTTGTAGAAACATTTCAAGAAACATTGAAGCAGTGTTACGGAGATGCAGTAACAATGCTGCACAAATGTTGAGACAATGTTGTTAGCAGAAATGAGCGGAAGTTGAAGCAATGTTGTAAGAATCATGGTCAGATATTACAGAACTAATAGAAAAAATATTGTATCAATGCTGTGAAAAAGTTGAGACAATGTTACTGCAACAATATAGCAAAGTGGTTGCAATGTTGTAAAAATGTTTTGCAAAAATAACACACCAAAGTTTTGAAAATTTTAGCGACAACATTTCGTGGTAATTTTGTAGAAATTTTGGGATAATGTTATCGTAACAATGCTGGAAAGTTGTAGGAATGTTGCAAACATTTTACATCAAAGTCATGTAATTTTGGACACAATGTTTCCGGAATGTTACAGAAACACTGACGAGAAATTTGAGAAATATATTATAAAAATTTTGTAGCAATTTCCCAACACTTCAAAGTCAAGTTATGTTGAGACAACACTACGGCAATATTGCAATAATGTGTTGACAATGCAAAAATAATCTAGCGACAATATTTAGGCAGTAATGCTAAGTAGGCTCACGCGAAAAAGAAGGCGGGGTGGGGGTCAACCCCTCTCTCATGAACGAAAAAAAATGTGAATTTTTCTCAGTATTTCTAAAAATGCAGTTTTTATTGATTAATAGTACAATTTTTTCAAAAATTTTCGCTCTTACTTCGCTCAGGCACATGTATTTCTTTCACAAATATCAAATTTTGGAATTTTTGAGCACTGAAAATTCGAATTCAGCTCTCAAACCCTTTAGTTTACGATTCAAACACGAAAAAGTGCTCTAGAAATCGAACTCAGCGTTCTTTTTTGAGAACCAAAAAAATGAGCTGCAAAAATTTTGACACTAAAAAAGGTGATTTGAGGGACATGGTCCGAACCGAAAAAAATCGACGGAGTTGGGTTGAGGTAGTCCTCCCCCCCCCCCGGTATCTAATATGTAATTTTTTCCGTTGCATCAAATACAACGGAATTCTATTGCACACCAAGCGCAATTTTTATGCATTTTGAACGATTGTTGTAAAACTACTCTCTTATCCAACATAAAGATGAGAACCAAAAAATACTCGTTAATTTTATTGAATGAAACCATTTGAAGTCGATTCCCGCCAAAATGGGCAAAAAATTACTGCACAGTGCGAAGCAACGAAAATAAACGGCTTGGTCACCCCCTCCCCCATCAACAGTAAGCCATGGAATACTTGCTCAAAAATAGCGATGTGATACATCAAAATAGATCAAAATTTCGTGCTGATTCTGAAAATCATCATAATTTTCGATTTCGACTCCCCGTCGACGAATTTCTGCTCCAAACTTGAATTTGATGGGGAAACTGAAGAAATGACACCAGGTAGATGAAATTTAATTGGAATTTACGCAAATCAGATAATTATGGCTGATTAGTTTCAACACTCAGCATACCTTGGCCCCTAAAAAAATTTCCAACCCCCATTCCATCCACCCTCGCCAAATTATAATAAAAACATACCCCACCTGAAAAAATAACGCTGAATTCGATTTCTACAGCAGCTATTTCGTGTTCGGATCGTAGACTACTCTGCTTAGACCCATCCTGCGCACAGGCCTAACGCTATAATTAGTAATATACGAAGAGAATGAGATGATAATAAGGGAGAAATGTTACAGCAACATTACAGCGATGTTTCGTATCACTACACACTAAAGCAACACGAAAGAAATATTATAACTGCAACAGAGTTTCAATTTCTCGCCTCACCAAAGCATACGTGAAAATTCTTGATAAATTACTGTTGCGCAAGCGTTTTTTCAAATATTCAAGGCCAACTATTATTCGGTAATTAATCACACCTGTGACTAGAATTGCAAAGAATATATGCTCCCCACTTTTACAATACATCTCTTCTTGAAACATGATCAATAATCTCCAATACATCAAGACGAATTGACAAATGACCATGATAATTTTTCGTTCGCTACCCTCACCTTGGCAGCGGACGATCAAAAATCATATACGAGGTACATATTATGAAGAATTAATTTCATGGAAAAACTTACTGGTAATCTTCCTCTTCTTTTTTCTTAGGTTGATAATTCTTGACCAGTCTTCTGCAAACAGAAAAAAAGAAAAATTTCTCAACACATCACATTTACCAGAATGTACATATAAACGAGTAAAGAGATTCGTACGTATTAAATATACCAATAAAATTATTTTATTTCCATTCGGACGATTTTCTTGTAATTGAATGGCACCGCGCCGCGTTGGTATTTACACGCCGAGCGACCAAAGATTTAGTTTCATTTCAAGCCAAACGCAACGTTTACTCACAATCGTAAAGAATAATTAGAGTACGAAATGTGGGCAACAAAATCACACCAGGTATCAACGTAATGAGGCACAATCAACGCCATATATCAACAATATCAGAAGGTACCTACGTGCACCTTGATGACGCCGTATAAGATGCGTATAAAAAAGAGAGAAAGAAAGAAAGAAAGAAAAAGATCCCCGAGTACATTTAACTTTATACCCAACTATATACGGCAGATACTCCGGTACAAGCAGACCATCCGACAAAATATACTTTTAACCCGTTAACTCGCGAAAAATAACCGATTTACACGGTTTGAACAGCGACCCCCAGCCCAGTCGTACAGTCCGGTTACAGCATCTATAACCAACCGTGACACCAACGACGACGACGATACCGTAATTTTTTTGTACTCAGCGTAATGTAACACCGTGAAAAATGCACTTGTCCACTTAATAACCTCTCGCGGCCACAGAGCATTTACGACAAAAATGAATTCTTGGACCGGAACGCGCGTTTTGCGTTTGCACCTTCTTCAACACATCGGTCATCTTGAACGGGCTCGTACTCTCTTGAGAGCTATATTCTCGCAACAGTTTATACTTATCAAGTACTAGTAGAATTTTTGGTGATTTCAAACATTTTGTACACCTGCATAGGAGGTCCTGTAATCAATACGCCGCCACGTCGAAAATAAAGAGGGGGAGGGAGAGGGAAGATGCCTCTGATAATTAGGTACATCGATTTAATTTTTCTTTCGACAAAGTGACAACGACGTTTCATACAAAATATAGATCTATTATCTATTGTTTGTGTTAATTCTACTCTTTTCTTTATCTATCGAATTGTTGTCGCACGAAACGCAGGCTATTGTAAAGTAATTCATCATGAAAAGTAAAGGAAGGATTGAAGGTGTGATTTTTTTCTTTACGTTTTGAGATATTTTATAGTACGAAAATGGAGATTTGGAGAGATAATTAAGAATATCTGTACATACATTCCGCTCTCCTTCTTCCAGCTACACATAGATACCTCGTTCAGGTTCACACGGGTCAAATGAAATTAAATTCGATGAATGGAATCGATTTAATGGCACATTAATGTTGTTATAATGGGAACAGAATAACCTAGAACGTTTAATAGTATTTATTTCGATGGTAAAGAACTCTGGACTGGGAGTATCGAAAATTGATTTTTTTTTCTTGTTGAAAACGTAAGCGTAATGGAACTCAAAGAGCTTTTCAAATAAGCTTAAATGAATGCAGAAATAATTTCAATTTACCATTCATTTAATAAACTTTTTTGACGTTTTTCCCATTTAATTTATGTAGTTTAATGTAAACGAATAGAGTTATACTGTAATGGTCATGCCTGAGAGAAGTAGGACTAACGATGAGTTCACCAGAGACTCTTGAGAGTTTTAGAGTATTTTTTAAGGCAATT
Source organism: Ferrisia virgata (assembly GCA_900060175.1). Taxonomy (NCBI): domain Eukaryota; kingdom Metazoa; phylum Arthropoda; class Insecta; order Hemiptera; family Pseudococcidae; genus Ferrisia; species Ferrisia virgata. The sequence goes on from FIZR01018040.1 coordinate 26,851, forward strand.
TTAATTATTAAGAAGAATGCTGGAGTCATCGAGAGATAGAGGATTTCCATATAAGATTAAGCGAAATGCTTGATTTCAGCATTTCAAAATTTTCACAAAAGATCATTTAGCAACACTAAAAAATTATACCTTAACCCTCTCCCTCCTTAGAATATCGAAAAAACTCTTTTTAGGGAAAAAATCTATATTCACACGTACTTGAGGAAAAATCACGATTTTAATCCAAATGTTCAGAGAGATGATGGGTCTATCGACATGAATTTTTCCAAAATTTTCCATCCCGGGGAGGGGGGGGGAGGCATGAACATTTTTTTCACCAAAGCGTTTTGATGAGTATTATTTTTTTCAAGTTTTTTTTTTTTTTTTTTTTTAAAAATAATCGACTCGGAAAATTGTGAAAATGATAGAAAAAATGCGGCAGGCAGAATGCGGCATTTTTTCGTTACTCCGCACTTTTTACGTTAACCATTTTCAAAACGAAAGAAATCTAAAAAGCCGATGAATTCGACGCTATTATACGTATTTATATAGGAGAGCGATCGCAGCCAAGTCTCTTAATCATCGATGTTGTACTCGCGTCTTCAATATTTTAATAAGCGGTTCGCGCGCCATTCACCATTCACCATTCACTCCATCATTCGTCGAACGTATAAACGGTTTTTTGGTTTTTGGTTTTTGGTTTTTCCACTAATAGAAAGACGTCCGTATTGTTGAGGCGAGATCGCTCTCGGTTGGTACGGGGGCGAGTGAAACGTAATGTACACGTGAAAAGTGAAAAATTGTTCGCGAAAGTCTAAAATAAAGCAGGATATGTAGTGTCCGTTTTGATGAATTTTTTTTTTTACAAAAAGGCTAAACGAAAAGACGAGCTTCCTAGAAAATGACGGAAATTAGAAAGCCAAAAGCGACGTTTAAAAAGTTATAACGCAATGCGCTAGAAAGAGAGCGGATACCGAACGGCGACGAAAAAATAAATTTTCCAATCGAAATGGCCGCAGCGCCGTTAGAATGTGCCATCGCGCGCTGTCCAACCATATGCCAGAAGTTTCAGCGCCATTTGCCGGCTGCGGCCGGTGATACGCGGTGACCGCAGCTGCGAACGGAGCGTAGTTTAACGTGTTCGTTATTTTTGCTGAAAAAAATTGTAGCGCAAAAATCGCGCCAGCAAAACAATGAAATCGGTTGTCGGCTTATCATTTTGGATGGATTTAAAATACGCGCGCGAGAGTTGCAACGTCGCCGCAAATAGCTATGCGTAAGCTACGCATAGCTATTTGCGGCGACGTTGCAAAAAAATTCAAATTCTACCATGCTCGTAATTTTTCAGTTTCACCCCGCCGCGTATTCCGGATCGCTATTCGAATTCGAGGCTACTTCGATTCGCTCGTTATCGCTATAATCGGCGTATTTTTCTCAAAAATGGCGTTGGTTTTTATTTTACAGCTACACCGATGCGACCATATACGTAGGTATGTAGTTTCGTAGCGTACGGAAAAGCACAACCATTTCGGCCTCTGGCCTGCGGCATCGTTACTGCGT
>FIZR01018041.1:0-13809 GCA_900060175.1 Ferrisia virgata
TCTTTTGATCTTTTCTAATTGAAATTTAAGGTCCATCACTATTATGTATTATTACTAATTACCTGTTGTCAAGATATTCCTCATGATTTAGCTGATCTGAAAACCCTGCTTCAATATGTTTTATTTTTATTCCACAATATCTTCATGCTTCAACTACTGGTCAAAGATTGTTTAGTGATCAAAATTAAGGGACCTGCGGAACATGCCCATCTATCTTGTCTTGTAATGAAATTTCTCAAAATTAAAACTTTTGATACAATTTTGAATTTTTGAGCTTGCTGTCTGAATCGTCTGTAATTTGTTTCGGGGATTACTTTTTATAGTATAGATTAAATCCTTCCTACCCTCAATGCTGATTAGAAAAAGAGCATCGCCTTTTTTCCAGCTCTTAGTATTGTAATATAGCACGAAAGTCGGGGTGAAAATGCATCGCAAAGCGATACTTTTTTTTTACCATCTTGGAAATATACTCTTTACATGCAGCATTTCTTATAGTGTTTGCAGTAATATTACATTCGGATTATTTGTACTTTTACAGATTACTTATATACAGTGTGTTAGACATATCGGAAGTAGCTAGTATAACTTTACCATCGGACGGAAGCGTAGTACAAATAAAACAACACTGTGATAGCGTTTTCGTCGCCTTATCAAATGGTACGTTGTTATTGTACAGAAGAGCCAACCAGGCCCATGAACCGGATACGATCGTGCTTGGACCACCGGATCCGGTATCGTGCATATTACCGATTAATCTATCGTTGTACGTGGCCTGCGGTAAAAACGTTTATCGAATTAATGCCATTAAAGGAGAGATACAGGTAAACTATACGAGAAGATTTTCTGTTATCTGGAAAACGTGTTTCTTTTTTAATCGAGTATTGTTTTTATTTTTTATTTTTATGCATAGAAAACGTATACCATTCAGCATGATCACGTCGGCGGAAATGTTAATTTAATGGCCCATTCCGGTGTTGGATTATGGTTATCGTTGACCAATTCGACGACTATTTGTTTGTATCATACGGAAACATTTACCCATTTACAGGTACGATGTGTTTCGAAACGAAACATTTTAATCAAAAATGGTGATGGTGCTTTGGGTAAATATAGCCTAAGTCTATCGGTGTCACGTTGTCGCTTGATTGGTGATGGTTGTCTCGTGTCTGGACACTTGAGGCTGAATTTCATTAGTATTGAAATTGATGCTGAACTCAGTTATTTGTTTAAAATGGAAAGAAAGAACCAACGAAAGTGCTGATTTGAGTTTTTATGAATTCTAATAATTCTATTATTATTTCGATCGATTGTGATTTGCTATCTTATGGTGGTGATGCTGTTTGAAATACTGAAATACTTATTATGATTCTAAAAGATGAATTGCATAGGTACCACTGATCCTTACGTAATCTATTTGAATAACTATCAAAATGAGCTGTAATGTTACAAAATCACTGTATCTATTCGAAATTTACATCAGTTCAATTAAATATTTATTTCATACTAAAATTTAAACTAGAGATGCTAACGAATTTATTAATAAATTTAATTGGTATCGAATATTCAGTTGAAACTAAGCAGAAGAAATTACATCCGAAACTCTCGAATAGAAAAATTGTTATTCCATCGAGATTTGTGTATTAGCAAATTGATAAATAAATAATTATTTTGAAAAGATCTAAAATTTTGGAATTCATCGTTTAGAGACCCAATATACACTATGAAACCGAAGTGATGTTATTCTAAAATTAATTTTTGTTTGGGTGTTTTAAAACCTTTGTAATCTTTTTATTTTATTTTAATTTTCTCGAAAACAATCACACAGGTTTCAGGTAAATTTATTTGTGTTCGGAATCTTATTCTATTATTCACGTCTTGACAATCTTATTCTGAATCTCATATTTAGCGTTTCAAATTCAAATGCTACCCGAACAAATCTTACGATCGAATTGTAATTTCTTTTCGAATTCGTGGAATTTAAAAAAATTAAATACAATTCATTTATATTAAGTTAAAAAGAAGGTAGATAAGTTTTTACTTCTTGGGAGCTTGTTTACTCTATTTTGAAAAATTGGCCCGTGACAATTTGAATACGTGGAAACGACTGTCGATTGTCGTTTTTGGTTCGTGATGAATTATTTGATGTAATTTTTTTTTTTTTTTTTTGTTCAATAATTGTCAACTTTGATGCTAACTTTTCTTTAAATAGAAAATTCTACTCGTAAAGCAACGAACTCATATCAATAATGGCTGGTGGGTCAAGTCCACCGATTCTTAGTGGACTCGTGCTTTCTATGAATGATAAACCTTTAATAACTTGATTGGTTTATGGGCGATTTTTATGTTTTTATTTTATTTTTAAACTAATTTCAGTGTTTATTATAAACTAAAATGCTGGTGTTTGGTTTTCCAATTTTTTTACAAGGTTAATCTGGATTAATATTCCTAAAAATCTGGAACGTAGCTCCTTTGTTTTGTGTCTTGTCCATTTTGCAGAGGTTTTAAATGAATCAAGAATTGTTGGGTTGTTCCTATACTTTCACAGAAGATTTTTTAAAATAATTTAAAAATTTTCGTGCGGTTTCAATTATTATTTTTGCACTGCAATTAATTTTGTCCAATTATCGGCAGACCAAAATATTTTTCTAAAAATTAATTTCTTTCGTATTGAAGTTAAAAGATGGGTATTTAATGGAAGTGAAAATTAATATTTGTTCAAAAACATTCTACATGATTGCATATTTAGTTCATGGCAGGAAATTCAAACAATTTCTTTTTTCTTTAGCTGATCGTAACACAGATTGATTTTTATTGCAACGATTGACATTTTTTAACGGTTTCTTCATTTCTAGCTCTTCTAAAATTATGCACTTTGTGGAGAGTACCAAATTTTAAATTGAGATCAGGGTACCATTCGGTAGAGGAAAAAACACCGCAGTATAATTAAGACTGAAGAACCGTAAATGCATGCTTTTTAGTGGAATTAGAAGAGGGGAAAGGTCTCCAAAAGAGTTGAAATATGCATATAAAACCTCGTTAAATCACATCCCTCCGTGCAATGATGTTTGTCAATCAAAACCAGGCCATTGTGGTCTATCGGCCTACAGCGAATGAAGGGAGGGGGGGGGTTATTAACAAATTCCGCGTTTTGAAATCCTAGAAGACCATTAAGACCATTTTTGAAATTTGCTTAGCTTGATACCGACCATAATAGATAAAATTTGGGAAATAGGCTTACATTGGTGGCGGATTAGATACTCCGGAATGGGGTTAATCCCGAGTCAAAATCCAGTTATGCCTAAATTGGGGGGGGGGGGGTGCTGAGGAGCTAAAACCACGAAAGGCTGTTCTTTTTTTAAACCAATCAATGGACAATCCGAAGTTGTGTAACATATTCAGAAATCAACTTCCCAACTCAATTAAACGGGGAGATATGGGGGTTTTCCACCTTTTTGACCTTTAAAAAGGGCTATTCCTCCCCTACTCCCCTCCAAAATTGAGCTAAGAAGTTTAAATTTGGTATGTAAACTTTTAGATGCGCATTTTAGAAGGTTCGACTTTTCCGACCCATTGCACCCACCTCACAGCTCCAAAAATGTAGTTTTTTGGATGAATTTTTCTCATTTTTCGAGTTTGTTCCTCGCTTATATTCCCCTCACGCCACTCTAATTGAGTCAAGGAATTGAAAATAGGTATATAGATTTAGTGTAGGTTTTAGATATGTTTTTTGGGGGTTCTACTTCTCAGTCTCATTGCACTCCCTCACCACCTCGAAAAAGTTGTTCTTTTGTCGGTTTTGCTTATTTTTCTAGTTTATTCCTCGAATGTCTCTTCATTCCCTCACTCCCTAATTGGGCTAGGAAGTTGAAATTGGTATGCAGATGTATCCCTTTGGGGTTTCTCAGCCTCATTGCACCTCCGCACCCCCTCAAAAAAGTTGTGCTTTTATCGGTTTTACTTATTTTTGAGTTTGTTCCTCGTATATCTCCCCCCTCCTCCCTCTTCCTCCTCCTCTCTTCTTGATTGGGCTAAGAAGTTGAAATTTGGTACGTAGATTAGATATGCCTTTTGGGGTTTCGATTTTTCAGCCTCATTGGATCCCCCGTTCCCCCTCCCACCTTACAACTAACTATACAAGAAAACATCGCATCGCGATACTTTCAATCGTCAATTGCACACTTTGGAACAGATTTCATCAATTCAAAGGTTTTTTTGAAAAATTTGTAATTTGAGTGGAATATTAATATATTATTTCGTATATTTTAACGTTTTTTCCGAGACTGAAATGTTTTACTTAACTCAATACCAACCAAAATCAATCAATTTTAGGTAATAGGCTTAGATTGGCTTTGAAATCGATATATATGAGTGGGGTTGGCCTTGAGTCAAAATCCAGTCATGTCCAAATTTGGGAAAGGGCTTGCTGAGAGAACAAGGTTGCAAAAATTGTTCGTTTTCAAACCAATCGATGGAAAATCAAAGGTTATGTCATATTTCCAGATATCAGCCTTTTACGTCGACTAGGAGGGGAAGTGTGGAGGTTTTAGAAATTGAGCAAAAGGCGTTGAAATTTGGAGTACAGATTTAGTAGGGATTCTAGTTTTGCCTTTCCGAAGGTTTCAACTTTTTAGTCCGCCTCCCCCCCCCCCAACCAGACTACACCCACTCACCGAATCAGAAAAGTAGTTTTTTAGCGGGTTTTCTCATTTTTAGTCAGGTTTTCCGAAGGGTGAAACCCTGACTATTACAGTTGTCCGGTCTGATATGTTTTTTTTTCATTTTTTATCTAGTTCCCCCGAAGGAAAGAATTAATTATTCCGGCCCATACCGGCCAAAATTGCTGAAATTTAAAATTTCGCCTCAATTCGCCGACTGTATTTTTCTATTAAAGTTTGAACGGTTCATGCTCCAAATTGGTGTATGTCCATTTTTGGCAATGGGGGAAGAGGGGGATGAAAAATCGAAAAATGAAAAAGTTTCACCGCCAATCGATAGGAAATCGAAAGAGCTATAACATATCCGAAAATGAACTATCTACGTCGATTACAGTCCAAGAAATCAGTCCATTTGGACCATTTTACGAATATTTCGACGATTGCTCGTCTTTACAGGTTGTAAGAATTCACCTAGAGGGTTGAAACGTGGTAGGTAGTCGACAAGGGTGCCCAGGGTGTGCCTTTTGGCGGTCTCGGCTCGTCATCCGTAACCCATTCCATTACAGGTCCAAAAAAAAACCTTTTTAATGGATCACCTCTACAGGTCGGCCTGATTGAGTTAGCGCTTTGAAATTTTGTACCCAGATCGAGGAGATGTGCAGGGTGTGCCTTTCAGGAGTCTCAACCATTTGTGTCTAAATGGACCCCCTCCCCCCCTACTATAGACCCTCAAAAGAAATTTTTTTCCTCGATATTTTCCTCGAAGCTAACGATAAATATGGGTGGAAATATTTTTTCAACATCGATTTTTACACGACGATGACGAAGAGATTAAAGGTCGACTATCTATTTAAAAGTGTACCTACGGTTCTTTCCCCAAATTTATATTCCAATTTGTGGCAATTTATTATCGCGATAGGAAATGCAGGAATCAAAAAAACTGTATGACGAATTGGGGAAGTGGACAACTGGAAACCCTGACTCTGAAAGCATCATGACGTAAAGTTTTTTTTTTCAGGTTATTCCAGTTATATTTCGTTTGCAAATGAAGCTAGGGAGGTTAAAATTTCTTATGTAGTCTTTGTAGGGATCTTGGGCTATTCACCGCAATATTTATCTCACCCCTTACCCTTTAGGAAAAAACATTGTTGGACACTGCTTTTCTTTACGACTCAGTGAATGGAACAGTTTCCATGTCTCAAATATTTTACAATGATCAGGCTCCAAAAGCATCGCATGGGAATGTTTTTTTTTTTTTTTTTCGTATCTTTGTCGAATATTATGGATAAGTTTTTCGGTGATTGTTATTCGTTGTACATTTAAATAATCCCATTGGCTGCTTCGTTACTAATGTTCAGTTCATGAACGAGTTTAACTATGCTCTATAAAAGCTACATACCGACGCCTGCTTACTTACTGCACCAGATACCCAGTATTCTAATGTATGCTTTAGACTTGTATGTTCATAAAATACCCAAAAATACTCGTTACTTTTGAACCTTTGCACGTACCCTGCCACCTACCTAATACCTACATACGTAAGACGCACGTTAATAATGAAAATATTACATTTAGCAACTCTAACGAAACGACTTCTGTACTTTGTTTTGTACATGTGCTGCCTGGCTGACCGTATACAGGACATAAACGTCGCCTCGAACGTTCTACGTCTAACCGGTTCACCGGGTCCGGTCTGCGTGACGGCTTTGATGGCCTGCAAAGGTCTGCTGTGGGTCGGCACAGACGCCGGCATCTCGCTGACCGTACCACTGCCGCGTCTCGAAGGCGTGCCGATCATCAGCGGTCGTGTGAACGTTTCGTATCACGCGCACATGGGACCAGTTCGCCTATTGTTACCATTACAAGATCCGCCAACGGTGCTGAAACGTCCGCCGTCTAAGACGCTCGCCTGCGACATCTACGGCCTGTACGGCCAACTGATGTATGTAAAAAATTACGACGAAGCGGACGATAAAACCATCAGCCATTGGTCGTTGTCCACGTGCAGCGAAGAAACCACCTCGAACGCTTCGCCTTCGGCTGCCAACAACATCTCGAGGGCGTTAGCTGCCGAGGTGGCGAAACGCGAACGAGAACAGACCCTGGTCACCATTACCTGCGGTCGAGGATACGTCAATTATCAACAGCCTTGTTGTACCAATAACGAAAATAACGCTCATATTATTATATGGGAATTGAAATTATGACAAAATGACGTCGCCAAGATGTACTACAATCATATGCAAAATTATTGGGATAGTTTGGCCGTACATTACTTGGGTATTTAATGTATCCTGATTTTTTTTTTTTTTTTTTGTATTACAATTTTCAACGTTGAAATGTCTGGCTGTAAGGCCTTTGTCGTATATTCCCCTCACATTCTTCTCCTACCCACCAATGTGTCTATAAACAATGTTGCTCAAACTTTACACGACGTACACACCATTCATCGAGTTTGTTGTTGTTGCTGTTGTTGTTATTATTGTTTTTATTATTATTTTAAAAACGTATACACTTCGATGTATACTCATTTTATCTACCACGTATATTATTGCCCCTGTTTTACGTTATAATTTTGGAGGAGGAGGGGAGTGATATATGATATTTTTACGTGATCACTTTCCATCGATATTGATATGGCTATCCCATTCTTTTTTTCCCATATTTTCATCAACGGTTATTACACCAGAAACGTACCAAGGCGTGTTATTTTGTTGTATTTTTTATTGTTCAAATTATTGGTTTTATTATTATTGAAAAAGAAACGAAAGAAGAATACGTCAAAGTATCGGTTTGAAGAACATGAAAATGATCCCGATACGTGTTGTTAATTATTTTCGATAATTAGACTACTCATTTTATATTTTTGTAATTTCGAAAATCATTATTTTTTTTGTTTTGTTTTTTTTTTTTGTATGTGTGTGTGTTTTTTTTTTATTCTCTAATTCACCACGAACGATATACTTACTATCGAGTACTTACATTCACATTTGTTTAACATGAGAATCATGATAGGTATTTATTATGATTTTATTTTGTTTTGATTAACGATGTTATTAAATTAATAATGGTATATTTTTTTCTTCCACCACCAAAATTTTGGTATTATTTTAGAAGCTATAATTCCACATTTTTTTTTTTTTTTTTTTTTCATTTTCCTCTACGGTTACGTTTTATTACTTTGTACATAATATTTAAATTAAAAAAAAAAAAAAAAAACGGTGACATTTGAAAAAAAAAAAATTAAAATAAACGAGGCCACTAACGTATTTATTTTATTTTATTTTATTTTATTTTAGTTTTTGGCTGTACCAAGGTTTTTATTTGGTAATCTGACGCTAAAAATCAGTTACAATTTATACCTACAGGTTAACTTGAATTTTTTTTTACGAAAAAATTTCTAGTCTATTGTATTAAATTTTAACGTCTACGATATTTATGTATTTACAAGCGATTACAAATGTACACGTTTATTTACTTAATTACGAACGTGATTTGAATTTTTAATTTCTATTTTCTCTCTCTCTCTCTCTCGTTCTCTTTATTTCTCTTTGTATGTATTTTATTTTATTTTATTTTTTTTTTATACGCTGATTGTGTAGAATAAAAAGTAAAATTTATGTATGTGTTTGTTATTTTTCCCTTTTTAAATACACGTTTATTGATGTAATTTGAGTGGAATTTTTTATTCGAAATGTATAAATTTCGAACCGAAAGCAGGGAAGTTCGTGATGGAAAAATTAGGTCAGACAGGTACTGGGAAATTTTTTCCACGTGCAAATTTTGTTTTTTTTTCGCATTTTAATATCGCGACGATTGAAACGTGTTAATGGGGTCTTTGATGTTGAGGAATTTTTTTTTTTATTTTTTTATTTTTCAAATGGAAGTACCGTCCTGTGGAATGTATTAGATATTTCATACATGTGGAATAGTGGTTTTCTTTATTCTTTAGAAGTGGGTTAATTTCTCTTAAACTACCGCAAATTGTACCGAAGGGTTTAGTTAATAGAAAGAAAATGAAGAGGGTTATTGCTTTGAGAGTGAAAAGGGTTTTATTGGGGAAGTTGTTAGTCTGAATTCGAATCAAATATGGAGGTTTTTTTTCGCTGTAGTATGTGATGTGATTTGAATTAATGAGGGTATTTTGCCAGAGATTGTGAAGTATCCGAATGTGTGGTATTTAAAAAATATATTGCTTTTCTAATGTTTGTTTTTTAAAACGGGAGAATTAATTCACCAATTTGTTGGGTTATTTTTATTACGCTAGTACACGATTTCGTAAAAAATTTAGTGATTAATTTTGGAAATTTGAGTTCTGTCAGACGAAGGTCAGGCAGTGACGTAAATGTGTAAAAAAGGAGGAAGTTATTCGGGTTACAGCCCTCAACCACGATTTTTCCTGCATAAAATATTCTGAAATTTTTTAACGAATTCTCATATAGTCACCATTTTTTCCCCCATAGTTGAGCTCCTGTGGTCAGATAATTTTATATTACTTCAATCATCAAGGGACATGTGTACGTCGTTTTAAAATTTCAAATGACAAATTGTCATCTTCGAACTGTTTTCTTGTTTTTGGAAAAACATTAAATGTTTTCTTACTGATGATTTATTTGCTTGTTTGTTAAAATAAGGAGCATTGCTTTCATATTAAGGAGGGAGGGGGTGTATTAATTTTTGAGTAAGTAGTTGAACACCATTGAAATCTACAAGACAAATTTTAACCACCTAATCTAACCTGGAATACGAATATGTGAAATACGAACTCATAAAATTAGAAAAAATTGGCAAAAAGTCCACCATTTTGAGAACAGACTATTGAAGCTGAAAAGATGAAACCCCCTAAAGGCACATGGAATTCCATTCCTGAATTTGGATGAGAGATATGTACGGCATAAAACGCCGAAAATTTTTTTTTTTCAGAACTAAAAAAATGCAACGGAATTGAAATGTAGAGAACCCAAAAAGGCACAGCTACTATCCCTATTAAATCCACATGCCAAGTTTTTTACTCGTCCGTTTAAGACTTGTAAGGAGATGAATATGAGCTAAAAAGTCGAAACACCAAAAAGCTGGTCTAGGATCTCTACTAAATCTACATGTCAAACCAAGGTGTCGCTGTTGGGAGATCAAAAGGGCCTAATCCTCCTTGAAAAAGTTCTCACCACGTCCAGGTTACCCTAAAAATTGTTCATTTATATTTTATATAATTTCTCCATTTACTAGAGTTACGTATATTTGTTTCGGATTTAACATCGCAACCATTGAAAATTATCATTGATTCTCCCAAAACTACGAGGTAAACTGAAAATTCGCCCTCCCTTCGTTTGGGCATATAAGTAATTTTTATTTAAATTTTTTTCTAGGGTTCAGATTTAAAGAAATTAATCGTTAAATATAACGAGAAGTAATCCTTGTCTTACACTCCTCATACGGAGAAAATTTTGATACCACCCCACTCCCTCCTTAGAAAAACTCCGGAAACCACATTGAATCCAAAGTCTGTTTGTGCCCCGTGTATTACCAAGATCAGAAATGGGGAGGAGAAAACCCCAAATCTTCCTCCCCCCCCTAATTGATGCAGGAATCTGTTTTTTGGTTATGTTATCCAACTTTGAATCCTACATTGATTGGCTCAAAAGGTAAAAATTTTTATGATTTTTGCCCCTAAGCATCACCTCATTCGTATTTGGACATACTTGAATTTTAACTCAAGGTCATTCCCGTTTATTTATTTATAATCTCCCACCACATTGAGTGTATTGGCCGAATTTCAACAATTTTGGTTTGTACCAAGCGGAGCAAATAATTTTAGTATTGAAGGCGGGGGGGGTAGCATCCAGCCTCGAGACCCCCAAAAGGCACTCTAGCACCTATACTAAATCTACACAACAAATATTTCAACTTCCTAGTTCAATTTGGGGGGTGGGAGGGGTGGTGTGCGAAGAACAATATCAAAATATAAGAAAACGTACCCAAAACCCCACATTGTAGGGGGCTATAAGAGAGGTAAAAAAGTTGAAACCTCAAAAAGGCATATCTATAGCCCTTACTCAGTCTACATACCCAATTTCAACTTCCTTTCTCAATTTGGAGGGGAGATATGAAAGGAACAGCTTTTTCACAAGTTCAAAAAGAGGGAAACTCCTCATATCTCCCCTCATAATTGACCCAGCAGGCTGATTTTTTGATATGTTTTACAACTTTGTATTGCCTATCGATTGGTTTAAAAAGGAACAATTTTTTCAATTTTAGCCCCTCAACACCCCCTCCCCCAAATTCGGGCACAACTGAATTTTGACCCGAGGTGATGCCCACGTCATAATATAAAATTCGTCGCCAAGCCAAGCCTATTTTCTAAATTTGATCGATTTTGGTCGGTATCGAGCTGGTTAAATGATTTTTAGTTTCGAGGAAAAACGATGGTAAAAGTAAAAAATAGGGATCTGACATGGCCAAAAAGGGACGCAATGGTCCTATGCTTTTTCAGCCTATGAAAATTTTAAAAAAGCATTGTGGGTAGGAAGGGTTCAATGGAGCTAAAGAGTAGGAACCCCCAAACGGCGCATCTAAGAACCCGCGTAAATGTACACACGAAATTTCCACTTCCCAGCTCAATTTGGTGGGGAGATAGGATGAGAACAGTCCTTTTTTAAGGTCAAAAAGGAGGAGAACTCCCATATCTTTTTTCCTAATTGATTTAGGAGGTTGTTTCATTGGATATGTTGTGCAACTTCTGATTCTCTATCAAGTGGCTTAAAAAGGTAAAATTTTCGCGTTTTTCCCCTCAGCACCCCTTCCCCCAAATTTGGGCATAATTGAATTTTGACCCAAGTTCATCCGTACTGATATATATCTTAAGTCGCCGCCAAACTGAGGCGATTGACCAAATTGGAGCGGAGTAAATTATTTTAATGTTCGGGAAAATAAAAAAATAAAAATGAATATATGACACGATTAAAAATTGTCTTAATTGTTTTTTAGGACCCCGGAACGGATTTGGTTGATACAACCCCCCTCCCCCACCTGCCGTTGGTCGATAGACTGTAACAGTCTGGTTTTCATTGACAATACGACGTAGAAAATCAGACTACGAAGTAAGATAGTACCCAATGTAATTTTACGTGCCCAAAAATGGTTTCATTGGTCTTGTAGGACCTTGAAGTGAATTCTGTTGATTCTCCTTCTCTTCTCCTACCCCTGTATCAATCATATAGATTTTTAAAACAATTCTAGCCTGGTTTTCTTTGACAATGTGATAAAGAAAATCAGACTGAAAATAATTCTTGGTCTCGCATGAAAAAAAGTATAATAAGTTAACCTTGGCTATTCAGGGTCATGGGTTTTTACCGGACGTTTGAATCGAATGAAATAAATTTATGACAAATTAAAATTGGTTTCGATTTCGATGTTGATATTATAAATCGACGATGATGAAGAACCAAATAACGTTTTCAGTTTGCTCTTTGAGGATTTTAAAATATCTCAACCTGGTGATTAAAAACACTGATTGTTAAAAGCTGGAGAAAATTTTTATTAGCCTTGACATTGATTTTTGATTTTTTATGATGATTAATTTTTCGAGAAAAATATTTCCTTATTATCCCATCTGATTCTTCTACTCAGTTGTAATACGTTGCGATTACATGGCGATGGTCTACCATCCATCCTCTCCAATCACCGTGTAGTGTTGGTGTTGATTAAGTTGCCTATGTAAAACGCCGTAAATACGATATCTGTTTTTGGCATTTAAATCATAGCGTAGTAATCTAACGACTTCCTATCTCGTTCTCTCTACAATTCATCATTATCAAAGATCAAAATTTCGACTAATTTTTCGAAAGGCTTGACGCTGCCCTATTTAAATACGTTCGTATAAGCCACAGCTAGCAACACCTACATATAAGTATACGTAATTCTTCAACTATTGCGACTTGTTAAAAAGCTAAATTGTAAACGTATAGAAACGACATACTTTTGAAAAGTATGCCCACAACTCGAATGCTGCCAAGTCATTTGTCACCATGCTGGGTACACATGATACACGTTCGAAGTCGTGAAACTTAACCAATTCGGTTGGCTCACACGGAAAAGTGGCGTTTGATTTAGGTCAGATTTTAAAACGGAACATTAAATTCACGCATACCATTTACTTAATCAAAAAATACCAAAAGGACCCTTAAATTATTCCATCACGAAAACTTTTTTTCTTTTTCGTTCTTTTTTTTTTTTATTTTTATTTTCCCAGAATTATGTACGAGAATGATTGATAACCATCTAATTGCGTGATTTATCATTTTAAATGGAAAGTCTTCGCGAGATATGCGATTTTGTTGATTTATTAGATGTTAAAATCGGGATGAGACCTTGTTTTTTATTTGTAGCCGAGTGTAATGTGTGCCTAATTTTTTTGTTTTGATTTTCTACGTGTACTCGGATTCATGGTGCGGAGGAATTAAGTAGGCGAATTTTTAAAGGGTTATAAATTTAGGCGAAGCACGACTCAGTGCGCGACGAGGTGAATTGTTGAGCAACATGTTTTATGTTTTATAGCATGTCAATTATCAACACTTTACCTCAATTATCAACTATATAAAGTAGCCACATTTAGGTCAGTGTTTGAAATTTATTGAGGTAATTTGTGAAATTTGCGTAGTTGGCGCTACCATGTACTACGTTTGTATATTTTACGTATGTATTTGACGTCAGTCGACTCGTTTATGAAATTTTATTTTGTGTTTTAGTACCCAACGTTTTTAAGAAGTGCTTTTTCATACTCTCGAAAGGGTGGAGAAATCGCTTAGATTTCTTCGTATGCGTAAAATTTACACTGGCCTTTCTGATGAACCGATTTTGAGGGTTATATTTTTTTCAAAGCGCACCTCTTAATATGCAGATTTGCAATCGAGTCGAAGAGTTATTCAAGATTCAAATTGAACTCTTGAGGAGCGTAGAAATCGATATTTTGTAAAATCTCTTATGCATATTGAAATATATAGGTTTTTGAGAAGGTGCTGATTCCAATATAAAAATAAAAATTCAGTATGCTACTTCAAAGATGGTTAGTAGGGTGGGTCAAAAAAAACGATTTTTTTTTCACTTTGTACCCTGAAAAACTGGTTGGTAGACACCTCAAAAAAATTCTCTCCACGTA